>JAQGBD010001205.1:0-18067 GCA_034698165.1 Punctoribates punctum | reverse complement strand
GCCTGTCACGCGGGAGACCGGGGTTCGATTCCCCGCCGGGGAGATCTTCTTTTTCTTTTATTCATTTACTTTTCTAATTATTTTCATTTTTGAATTCAATAATTAATGAAATTCTATCAAGATTCATTTATTTATTTTGAGAAAGAAGTGGTCAAATATTTAAAGATTGAATCAATAGTTTCAATTGAATGTCACATTGAGATGGAGTGAGTTATACCGGAGAAGGAGTGCTTGGAGTGGAAGTACGCATACATATCGATATTCCTCTGATTCCAGTTCTGGCAGAGAGTAGAGTGCGATACAAATACCAGAGTTGGCAGTACTGGAAGCGCTCCACTCGAGTAAGTTGTGGTAATCCGTGAAAAACAATTATTTCGATTTAATTTTCTAATCAGTCATTCGGTCGAATAGTTTTGTGTAGACCTGTGTCCAGACATTGACCTCAAAGTTCAACAATTGATTGCCGACAATATTCTTAAAGTTGCGTAAATGATGTCAACCTGTTATCACCTCCTGTGCTATCAGTGTCTGTGCATTAAGTCCTTAAATAAATATTTAGTTCATTCATCAATACATCGATTCTCTGATTATTAGAATCAATGAGAGAATATTCTGTGATTCTGTGCTCACAATATTCTGTTCCCTTATATAATGAAAAGCGAAAATTTATAGAATCAATATTTGAAAGATTTGTTCTCAAGTGAGGAGAATATAAATTTTAAATTTCTCAAAGTTTTTCAATTTATGCGAAAAGTGAAGAATCTGAGGGAAAGCCAAAGAAAGCCAAAAAATCCTAAAAATCGTCAATTATTAAGAAATGGGTATAAAATGAAACTTTTGTTTGTTTTGTCTGAGGTTTAGCCTGTCGTTTGTCATTCAGAGTTCAATATTAATAATAAATAGTTTTATTGAATGGTTTGTGTATTGATGTGACTCTTGAGCAGCAGTTTTAATAATTTTGACATCAATGAGGAGAAGTCTCTTCTGTGAGATTCGCCATAAATTGATGCTCTCTTTTCACAGTCCAGTGCATCATATGATAGACTCTCACTTTTACTGACTCTTCAAATCTTTATTCACTGATATTAGAGCCGAATGTATAACAATATTATGCATTCGTATGGCTGTTGAATAACAAACCGCCGGTAATAAAGTCAGAGAGTTTCTCATCCAACAGAACTGAGCGCATCATATATTAGCCAAAGTGGAGGAGCGGTGCCGTTCGGAAGCACTCGTTAACCTGGTCTGACCTCATCACTCAAAGGCAGAGCACAACATCAATCAAATTACAATAAAGTGTTGTATTATTGCCGACAAAAGCCATGTCTACTATCGATAGGAAACGCAATTCTTTGCGAAAAAGACAAGGAATGGCCAAAGAGAAGGCTAAAGGAAAGTGTTGGTGTTGTCGGAGATTTCTTGCGTTTCTATTTTCTCACATCGGACTCGGGTTCTTAGTCTTCTCCTACAGTCTGTTCGGAGCCTTCATTTTTCGTTACTTAGAAGGTAAACATTAAGACATTATAAGACATTATAAGACATTAAACACTATTTGCCATAACTTCTAATATAATATAGTATTTACTTGTTTTGATCTTCCGCTCCACTCATCCTCTGATGCTCTCCTCTGATGCTCTCCTCTGTTCTCTTCTGATGTACTAATCATTTATTTTTCTATTTCAAAGAGCCTTATGAAAGAGGAAAGGCATCAGAAGTACTGACAATACGCAACACTACTGTTCACAAGCTTTGGAGCGAAACATTGAAACTAAATGTCTTATACAAAGAGAACTGGACTTCAATGGCTTCCAAAGAAATTGAAAAATTCCAACAAAACCTAATTCAAGCGGTCAGAGAAGGCTATGACGGCAAAGACACACCCAATATGAACCATCAGTGGTCACTATCCGGCTCCTGGATGTACAGCCTCACAGTCATCAGCACTATCGGTAAGTCTGTCAATCATTCAATAGAACGGAATCCTTTCCAATCACTTGTCTATCCGTCGTCTGAGAATCGGACCAATGCTCTTATGCTTCAATTGTCATCCATTTCCTTATTTCACTCAAACACCATATATTCAAAGAGTTTGATAAATGAGCCATAAGTCCACTGGCCTTCAAATAAGAGTTCTTCTCTTAAACAAAGTTGTAGTCGTTGTTTGGGTCGGACCTCAAGTCAGTGTTAGCTTTGATTTTAGGTTTGCAGTTGTTTTCAGTTGTTTTCTCTGAAAATGTAGAGAAATTCACTAAAATCTATATATTCTATACATTATTCAAATTGGGTTTCAGTTAAAGTAAGTGAAAGACATTTCAGTGCATTTGGCACTTCTTGGATGATGTGGGGCTCATGTGGTCGTAGATATGGGTGGTATGGGTGGGAAGCCTTCATATCTGATTCGATACAAAGATATACAATACGGTCTCGTTTTCTGATATGAGCCAAATATGTGGCAAATAACTTATTGGACGTCAAAATGTGATAATATGATTGTGATCTCATGGAAACACCCAAAACACAGCATTTATTTTATAGAATTTCATTCAATTCTGGTCTCGAGTTCTTCGCTTAAATATTTTTCAGCCATAAATCTGTTTTGTCTGTTATCCAGTAAATCCTTTTCTCATTTATTTGCAAATTTGGTTATCATTTTTCATTATGTGATGCAAAAGAGACCAAAATATGGAATAAATTAAAGACAAACTCTAATTGATTTAAAACCAATTCATTTATTTCTTTAATTTGTCTGAAATATGAGCCTCACTTGCGTTATATAACTTATATAACTATCACATTCTTATATTAACCTCAAATTCACTTATAAGAGGATAATCACTAATTACTAAATGCGAGCAAATTATGAAACTTTCATTTTTTTGCAGTCAATTAACTTTTCAGATTGATTTTTTGTGCTCTTGTTTGGTCTTATTTGTTCTTGCTCTTATTTAATATATTCTTCAATTTTGGAGCGAATTCCTAATTGTTTTGAGGCAAAGCTTTTGAGTCTTTTGACAATTAAAATGCTTCGGCTTTGAAAACATCAGAGAAAATGAATGGACAACAGGTGTTAGGATTTTTTCATTTAAGAATCGATTCTCTCTCTCTCTCTCTCTCTCTCTCTCTCCAAAAAATGAGATTATTTGTGGTGTTTTAGTAATAGTTTTGGAATGAAAGACAAATTATATAAAATCATAGACTGAAATGTTTTTAAGGAATGAAAAAATATTTGGTGTAAAAAATTGAGTGCAAACCATAATATTCAGGGTTTTGAGATTTTAAGATCAGAATGTAGTACAAGAGTTATAAAATTTATTTCAAATGTGAAACTGAATTTAGTGAACTGTGAATTATATATAATATATTGTAGGATACCTAACATTTCCTATTATATAATGGGTTGAGCGCTAAATGCGAGCCAATGTTGAGCTAAATATAAAATCTTATCCATCGGAGCGTATTCTTCAAAAGGACTTCAATTTGTTGAGCGATGGCTACAATTTTGGCTCAACTTTCACTCCAACTCACTCTGAAGTCGATCAGCACAGACTATGCTGTTTGTGTGCAAAACTGGCTCATCTCATCACTAAGTCCTACATCACAATACTTATAGTGGCCGTGTATTGGATGACCATTCATGCAGTCATCCCTTATATTTGCTGTACGTCTCTGACATTCGTTTATTTGACTCAATGTGAAGAGAGTCAGACTTAAACAGAATAACTGAAAGAGAGAGAGAGAGAGAGAGAGAGAGAGAGAGAGAGAGAGAGAGAGAGAGAGAGTAGTGCAGAGATAACACGGGTTGGAAGTAATGTTGATTGGATGGCATGAAATTCTCATTTATTTCATCATTTGCTTGTCTATGAACTCCTGGTGTGCCTCAACTCAACCGATATCGTAATAAAGAATATATTTTGATAAATTGTCACTTCTCTTCATAATGCATACCTCGCGTGCTTTCAAACTAAAATTATTGCACAGAATGTTTGCACGTGTTGTGCTTTTGTGGTGTTTGCGGTTTGGCTCCAAATTTCATAAATCTACTCAAAAGGCATAAAATCTAATAAAAAATATTTTCCACAAACCTTGAAATTCAGATTTAAGCAAAGAATTGCGTGAAAGAGATATAACTAATCCGATGCCAAATATGTTGATACAAAATATTGAGCGCAATTGAGTCAACGGTCCATTGGTTTGCGTTGAATGAAGCGAACACTTCTCCCATCACTTATGCGCCGAACAAACGAATGGTTTTCAGATTTCAAGATAAGGCACTTCACGTTAATAATGCAAATCAAGAATTATTGAGTTCTCGGTTCAGTGAAGGCGAGAGAGAGAGAGAGAGAGAGAGAGAGAGAGAGAGAGAGAGAGAGAGAGAGAGCAACCAAATCACTAAACATTGTTTTTCTGGTATTTAATTCTGGTTATTAGCAAAGAATAGAGGGAACGGTAGAAAGATTTGGTCCAAACCATAGAGCAAATGAGCACTCGATATACATTTGCTTTAGTGATTTGTGGCCAACCTATGGATACTTGAATTGATTCGGACTCTGACTTATTTTCAATCCCGATAAGCAAACTATTTATATCTTGCAAATCAAACAGTCTGTCCAGCGATGGCTTAGAACTCTTCTTGTATAGTTCAGTAGAGAAGGGTCTGAAAAATAACTCATCTCTTGTTGTGTCATCTCTTGTATAACATAACTCATCTTTGATGACATATCGATAATAATCTATTCTATTGTAAAGAATCGACTCTATTATCAGTCGGACATCAAATTCCTAGTATTGAAAGCGGTCTTCGATCTGATGGTTAGTTCTGACATTTTCTTTGAGGGAGAAGTCTGTCATTAATTCAATTAAAAAGAGCTCACATCTGATTAAAGTATAAAATTTAAACTTTAATTCTAATGACAATCAATAAAAATAATTATTTGGTTTTCAGCAAAAGTTTGCCTTCAAAGCGGATTCTGTTTAATAATAGAGTATTAGTGATAACAATAATAATAGTAATAATAGTTTTTTCATGAGTTTGAGTATAATATGAGTTAGAGTTTTATTTTCTGATACATTTCAGTAATGGTTGAATGAAATAGTTTTTCATTTCAGTCCTCTTTTCTATTCTGTATGTTTGGTATAAGATGTTTGTGCTCTGAAACAACACAGAACTCGGCTTTTGATCTGATGACTGGTGAGGAGAAAAATTCCGGTGAAATCTAATATATAAATTCTGGGTTTATGTTTCCTAAAGGCAAAAGTGTTATGAAAAGTACTATAAAATCAAAAGAAATGAAGGGATCGGTGCTTATGATTGGGCTTTGGTTTGAGGTTGAGGTCGAAAATTCGATGATTTGATGATACGATACGTTGGCTTCAATTACTCAAAGATTTATACTCTATTTTGTTCATAAACTAAGATTTATACCGATTTGCGAGTCGTCTCTCCCTTTCTCTCACACTCTTCTCTATACAGATTTTCATAGATTCGGAGCATTGAGAGCACAGCCAGTCTTTGACAGTCAAACACTACAGTAGAGCACAGTTGCATCGCATAACAGGTTCATTACTCCCTGGTTTGGCTCATATATATAGCTCATAGGCTTATGTATGGCACGATTTGCCTCACTCTTAGCGCTGGCAGCAGTGATGCCTACGTTGTCATAGAAACTGAGCATCTTTTGCCTTAAGTCCATTTGTTGTGGAGCTGTGTCTATGAGTTGCACTTCTCTCTGTATTTCAAGTCAACTGTTTGATAGTTTGCCTTCCACTCAGACACACCGATCTTAGCCAAAGCTTTGCCACTATTTTCTGCTCTCCTCTTATGTTGTGCTGATTTTGTTGAAAAAATAGAAATTAAGGCAACAAAAGATCTTTTGCGCGAAGTTAAGCCATCAAACAAATTATAAATTAATGTTTTATTTTTCTGTTGAAATACGCTTTTCTTCGATGTCTAACGCATTTATCATCACTTACTGGCCTATGGCTGGTCCCAAACATTACTAAATTAGGTCTACAAAGAAAGCAATTAGCCTTAAATCGCGTTATTCTTCATTATATTTATCATTTTTAACAAATAAAACCACTTAATACCAAATTAGAGAAAAAACTCAAATTTCTTACAATTCGCTGCTTTTTAAGTAGAATTTCACAAATTCTGGTCTCATTTTCTGACTGTTTTGCTTCGGTTTTTAAACAATTTATTTGACTTAAAGTAAATTAATGTCTCAATAGATTCACATAATTTAGTCAATAGTGAAAAACGTTTCCATTTAGTTATCAGTGAATTCAAACAAAATCTCTTCGTTTTATTCATCCGAATGACAAAATTTTTTATTAGAATTAAATTTAATATCAACTCATTTTAATTGATATACAATATGTATGGTAAGTAATGTTTCAGAGATAATTAAATAGTACTCGAGGAAAGAAAATGCTCTTGGTGTGAAAGAAAAAATATTGTAAATATAAGTTGAGTGGAAACGACTCTTCTCGTAAACAATTAAAGAAGCGCTTAATCTGCGATATAATCAAACTTAAAATGATTGAAACCATCGCTTGTTTTGCTGAGTAGGGCTTTGTTTGGCCATAACTGTCGTGAGTGCTGTCGTGAGTGCTGTCCATTATACTCATTATTCAGTCTTGTATTTGATTAAAATAAACAAGAATTGATTGCAACCGAATAATTTTGAAATGTTTTTTCGTTAGTCTCTAATATTATTAAATAAAAGTTAGTGAAAGGCATCAAAAGGACTGTAGATTTCACTTATTAGCCATTAGTTTAATTATGAGAAAAACAAATTAAAGTAATGCAAACTCGAGTCAAACCAGTGATGGCTTCCCATCCCATGTGTGCAATGATTTTAAGAATTTAATGAATTTAACTAATATTTTGTAGAAATTTATTCAAATCGAGATAATAATTGCTTTCAAATACATTTGCATTAAAATAGGCTTTAATTAAGACATTTGATATGATATTAAATTTTCATAAGTAATAAGTTGTCTAAAAAATGATGAATAAAATATTTCACAAAACTCTTGCGTTTTATTTTTTGAAATTTAATTTCGAGACTTCATATCATATGTAAAGTATTATATCTGAAAGTTTTGTCAGTTTTTTCATCAAATACTGAAACAAAAGAAATCATTTTTCTTCTCTTCTCTACTCTTTCAACAATTTTTTCCATTTTTCTCTCCAATGAATGAATAAAAATGACTTCAAATCTAAAACATAAAAAATATTTGAATTCTGTTTTATTTATTTGAAAAGTCTGTTATTCAGCAAAAGAATTGACTTTCAGTCAAACATTTTAATCAGAGAACAAAATATTCAATCGTTTGGATTCACTTCAAAACACTATTCATTTGATTAATCTCTTGAGTCGATGAAAAATTATAGGCTTTTGTCGTAAAAAATTGACAAAAAATGAATTTTACTTAAAAATATAATTATGTGAATCACATCTTTTGATTGATTTATTGGTCATTTATTCGGCACTGATTTGATCGGAGCGTATATATGCTTTTGAATCGTATATACGATTTGATAAAATACTTTTAAATTAGTTTCTCAATAATTGAACCCTAAATATAGTAATTATTTTGATTTAATGGCAGATATTTTCATTAGTCGTTACAATGAATGGTCTCTATTCTAACGTATATATGATATGAGGAATAACTATATCCGATTGGATATCATTTTTTGACAAAATAGGTTCCCAATAATAACTATGTCATCATTGAATTGATAGCAAAGACGTGATTATGATTGAGGCCATGTCTGGCAAATACTCTCCAATAAAACCATTCGATAACTATACGAAAAATTTGGAGAAAAACTTTTCTTTTGAATAAGTTTAGTATTCAATAATTGGAAGATTTATAATCATTATATTCTGAACTTTTTATTCTGTGCGTCATTTTCTCGTCTCGTTCGAGGAGTTCTCGTTTATTATAACAAAAAATATATTCACTTCTATTATAATGTGGTTTATATATGAATGAAAAGTTGATTCGATACCAAAAATATCATTGAATTGAGTGAATCTGCATAAGTCTTCGCAGAGACCTATTCCTCCTCATATCCTATCGAATAAATTGAAATATGTTCGCAATATTTCATTTTTATTATAATTTTCATTCCTTTGAAAATAAAAAATGTTATAAAGAATAGTCTTTTTTGAAATTAAGTTATTTAAGTAATTCATTAAAAAATTCACGAATACTGCGATAGAAAGTAAGTTATCGCTGAAGGGCTGACATATCTCTCCAAACCCATTATCCTTTGCTTTAGTGATTGTTTTGTCGAAAAAAGTAGAGTTTATTATTTGAGACGTTCTCCAGAATATAATGATTGCAAGAATAGTACTTATGATTCAAATTGTTTGTGAAGAGAAAGATGTTTAGCAGAGAAATGATTTTCACTTTGGTTTGAGATTTTAATGTTCTGATGCTTTTATCCACAATATAAGCATTTTTTGATTTATTGATTATTTCCAACATTTTTGCCATTTCTCATAGTCTTTGCTCTTTGAAGCCATCAGTTCATAAACGCTCTGTTTTTGGCAAAAATCAATTATTGACTCATTTAAAGAATAAAAACAAGCGATGCGTTCATTACATTCACTTCTATTCAAACGAAAGACTGAAAAATTGATTCAAATATTTATACATTACTCTGAATATCATGAAGTAAGATGGCCAAGATCACTCATCTACTCACAACCCATTATTAGTTGACTGTTCTTTTTAACATATTTTAAATCTTTTATATTTAAATTTGTTATTCGAGTCTTTATTTATTCTGATTTATTATTTATTTGTTTGGTTCGTGCAACTTTTTGAATCAAAGGTTTTTCTTAAATCAAATCAAAATCCAATGATTTTCAGTGGATTTGACATTAGTTTCGGAACATAAGAATGTACTCAAAAATTGTTATGTAAAATATGGACATAATATTAGTTTTATATTCGAGTTTATATTATGGTTATAGTCGTTATGTTTGAGTTTATATAAAGTAATGTTTTCTAATATTCCATAAGTTTTGCACAGTTTTGAACATAAAATGATATTTTAGTTCTTAATAAGTGTTTTTATGAGAGATATTAGATTTTATTTGAAGACAAAAACCTTATTAACAATAGTTTTAAAATTTCAAAACATATTTTATTCGTTCAAATCTTTTGCTTCAAACAAAATGAACTCAATTTTCTCCAATTTTTCTTTTACTCTATTATTTAGTTTTATTTAAACAAAACTAAAAGCCTTACCAATTGAGATGAAATCTAATCCAAAGCCATTTAAGAGAAAGCATCTAGGTTACTTTGAACATTCGTTGAATATTCATTTGAAATCATTTGAATCATTTCATACCCAAATAGCTTTTCTGGTTTTTTAGTTGTTGTTTGAATGTGCTCGAGGCGATTCCAGAAGAGCTCATCTTGTCCACAAAAATGGCTCACAAATAGTATAAAAATATAGTATTAAAATATAGGCCTTAAGCAATAAAATCGAATTGAGCAAGACATATTTGCCAGAGTGAAATAGAATCGGCTTTAAGTGAATTCCTGATTAATCCGGTTCTCAATTTCTATTCCCTGAAAATAATGTATTACAGGATTTGTTATTCTCTGAGCATAACATCGAAAAACTTTGAGATTAAGTACATATAAAACCAAATTCTTCTTTATATCAGTTTATTTGGAGACAAGTTTTTTATTTTGATTTTAAACAATTGGAGTGAAAATAGGAGTTTTCCACACAAACGAGTCATTGAAATTCAAAATAGTTTGCTCTGAATTTTCTAAGAAAGTTTGAAAAATTGAATTTCTATTCTTCACAATATGTTATCTTTTATTAAACCAAAGAAGAAACAAAAAAATAGAAAAAAGAAATTTATTTGATTCACAAAAATTGACTCAAATTGTGTTTAACCCAATTCGGTGTAAATTATTCGGAAATGAATTAGAGTTTGAATTATTTGCAAATTATTTTTCAAAGGAAATGAAGGCATTCAGTGGGGGCTTAAAAAGGAGTCAAATCATTGTTTTAAAAATATCTCGAATGAAATATAACTAAAATGACATCTTTTATATTCAATAAATAGCTTCCGAAATGAATGATTTGATTTCACCCAAAATCATTTGAGTAATTATTTTCAATTCTGAAGAAATATTGAGATCTCACTAAAAGCCTGTTTTTGTTGATTTTCTTTAAGAAATTAAATATGAATTTTATGAAAAGAGGAGGACTACGTTAGTGGAGTTCCTCTGAAGAAGAAATGCATTTTTCATTGAAAGATAAATATTTAAAGACATATGGATGGTATCAAAACTGTTTATTTACTGTTTGCTATTTTTATTCCTCATTTCTTTGACTGGAGTTGTGTTTCGTTTAATGGATTAAAAAATCGCTCCAAACGTCAAATAAGTGGTAAATAATAGATTCGTGTAATTAGTTTTCGTTGGGTTCACCAGTTTTGGTGTGGATTAAAAGTTGAATGTTTAATAAATGAGTTGAAATTGCAATTCAAGTCTGCATTTAATCGATGCTAAGCTGTTGTTTATATTATCATCAGTTCCCGGATCGATGGCAAAGACATCTTTGTTGCAAATTCTCATTTCCTAATCTCACATATGCTGTCGGTCTCTGAGGTGTCATAAGGAAAGACTGTTTCACTCCATTGTAGTAGTGATACATTGCAGCCATTCCTATAGCATCAGCCAATCCTTCTATTCCTGTCCTTTATTGAGAGTAAGGCACGTATAGTAAACACTTCTCATCTCTTCTTCTCCTTTGCTTTTTGTGTTTTTGGATAAATATCTTTTTGGAGAAATAAATCGTCAAAAAAGTCATATCCCATGTCTGACTCTCCCTCTTGTGCTCATCATTTATAAAGAGTTTACAATAAATATAAAGAATAATATAACGTATCGTTCAATACATTGAGAGGACAGAGAAACTCGTTTTGTGAGCAAATGTTGAGACCAACAAACATGAAACAGATCTCAATTTGTTTGCTATTCTTAGCGCACTGTTAGCCACTGTCAGCCCCCACTTCTCCATCCAAAGCCATATTCGTTGAGATTCTGTTAAGTCTTCGTCGATATTCCAAGTATTGAAGTGTAGTCGACAATAGATATGACATATATTATCCGACACAATCACTATTCACTACTCATTGACAAACTGGAGGCGGATTTCACTTCGAATTCATGTTTTACATAATATATTCGGAATCCGTATGCAATGGCTTTCCATTTGAAAAACAGAGAATAAATAGTAATCATAGGAACGGTATAATCAGATTGTTTACCGGCTTTCTATGAGATCACAATTCATGCATTTGTATTGAGTAGCGAATGGTTTGCAGCCGACAAAGGACTTAGTTTATAATTCATATGATTTAGGATCTAGTTCATTTCAGATTCTATGGTAAATTATTGGCATAATATTGGTCTCACGTATACAATGTTTATATGAAGTTTGTCTCCAATGATATAATCATGAATTGAATGATCCAAAGGAATATTCGGCGGTTTATTACATATTGAATGTTGTGTTGTGAGTGAAAAGAGGGAAACACAGCAAACATCGCAAACATTAACCATTTTTTCATTTCCTCCTCAAATGATTTGCTCCACTTTTGTCGTTGGGATCGTTTTATATGATGTTTATGTTGTGGTATTGAGAATGCATTCATTTTAGCACATCGTTCACATCGATGTACACGACTGGCACACGACTGGCACTTGTCTTCCATCTACTTCTACAACATCAAACCTACCCATCGTTTGTCTCTTCCCCTCACTATCCCTAACTGTTTTCCCTCTCCACTGATCTCTCGTTGAATACAAAGGTTTTATGGCTGAGAACTGGCATTGATTTTGTAGAACTCATTGCTTTCAATTTCGCCGTTTTATATACCAGTGATGTATAAAAATTTTATACCGAAGTCTTGTTTTAAAAATAAGTGCAAAACCAAAGTCTCTTAAATACAATACTGTATTCCATAATAGAAACCATTGTTTGCATGTCTTTTAGTTTTCACTTTCAACACATTGTGAGAGCTTTTCATTCAAATTCTCATTTGAATTGTGATATGCGTTGAATAAAATTTGTTGAATGAGTTTTTTATTTATTAAAAGTAAGCACTCGTTTCACAACATTTGGGAAGTGCTCACTGTTTAAGTAATTCCGAGTTTTAAGACTTTCTTTCATTAAATGATTGATGGCTTCACTCGCTTTCCATTTATTACTCCATTCATTGGATACGAATCAATGAATTTTCACACAAACATTTCGATAATCAAAACAATTTTCATTAAAGAAAAAATTATTATTTTTACCCAAAAACTAACCAAAACTTTATTCAAATTCATATCTAATAGGATTTGATTTAGAAATTCAGAATCAGTTAAACAGACTTAAGATAAGACTTTCAATTTGTCTGCAGTTTGTATACAATTCCTTTCATTTAATATATTTTTATTCGTCTCTCTCTCTCTCTCTCTCTCTCTCTCTCTCTCTCTCTCTCTCTCTACTTATTCTTTAATAAAAAAAATATGGTTACAACCGAGCGATGAGTCTCTATATGTGTTACTACAAATTGAATCATTCAATAGAATTAATTAAATGTATCAGATTATTGATTTTCTTATGTTTGTTTAATAATCAGATAATAGGAATAATTTTCAACAGATTTTTTGAGTTGCGGTGCAAACCATTGAATGTCGAATTTGAGTGAAACGACAAAATTCATGAATTGCACAGAAATGTAAGATTCAGTGACAGTCATAGGAACGGATCGATTAATGACAAACAGAATAAATTATTGTCAGAAAACACAACTCCATTGGTTTGAAATAAAGGTGAGAAGACAATCAAATGAGTGACTGTTATTTGATATGTTAATTAAGGATTGGGTTCGCGTCTCATCTCAAGTAAACATTTGAGTCCAACCAAAGCTTTTAATATTATATCCAAAAAACAACTGATTTAACCGAAATCTCTTTCGAATTCAAATTTATTTCATACGATTCGATATTTGAAATATTATTTAAAAAATACTTTAATTGAAAAATATTTTGACAGATAAGGAAACAATTCTAATACATAAGAGTATAGGACGGCAACATCGGAATAAAATATCGGAATAAGGAAACCAACACACTTTGAAAAAGTAACAAGGTTTTTGAATGAATAAACTGAACAAGCACGATAAATTAGAAAATATATTGTTTTGCTTTCACTAAACTCGGGTTCAATCAAAACTCATAGACTGTATTGTTGGTCATTAACAGCCCTTGCTCATTCAATATTAATAGTTGCCGACGTATACATAAGAGTAAAAAGGGTTTAACCAAAAAATTAAAGCAATTATTTTAGAAAATAATTTTCTGAGTCAATTGAGTTGCGGTCGAAAATCTGTTATCGATCCTAAAGTTTCAAACCATTAATTATCTGAAAAAACTAAGATTTTATCGAAAGTCATTCATCTTTTGATTTTTGTATTTATCTTTTGAGTGACGCCACTGTTATAAGATGAATATGACCTAGTCTAAATTAAATATTGAGTTGGATTCCATTTGAAATGTTTAATTTTTCAAAGAAAACAGGATAACGCACTTATAGCATGGTCTTGGTCAACAGACAACAGAATGTAAAATATAAATAAAATCTTTTCTAAGAAAAACAAAAAATAGACGAAATGTTATGAAGGATGGGATAAAAGTTTGATTATAATCCTTCTTCGGATTGGCGTCACTTTTTTCTAAAACTTTTCCTCTCGTCAGAGGATTGATCTAGTTGATCTAACTGATATAGCTGATCTAGGACGAGTTGAGCCATCACTGTCTTACTTAATGTCACCCTTTTTTCGATTCTGTCTATAGGCATAACTTTATGTGAATTTCATTTGATTGAAAATGTTTTCAAAGCCATTGCAGATCACAATTAATTGGAGCATAAATTTCATGAATTCAACTGAAATTTCAGTCGAAATATTGATTTGTATTTTAAACAATTAATTTGGTTTGAAGTCATTTTGTTATTAATACAAACCATTTCTCGAAAGCTTTATTTTCCGAAAGTTTTTATTTTATTTTGTTATCTATTATTTAATTGGATTCAAATGATTTCAATGAATGAGAGAATTAATGGATAGAAACCAAAAATCAAAGAAAGTCTCCGATGTATTGAAGTTATAATTATTTCAAAACCTATTTTAATAAAATATTAATTAATTTTGTTTTTCGGTGATTTAATTTGAATTAATATTGTTTTTATTTACTAGATTCAACTCAATAGTTCTTATATTTTATGTTTCACCTTGCTAAGTGCATTTCTATTGAATATATTGAACATTTTTTGTCAATCAACTATTAATTCAAGTTTTATTTAAATTACTTGATTTTGGTATCTATTTACCAAATTTGCAATTATCTAGATCCATCAATTAACTAAATGAAAGATTTATGGCATTTGCTATCATTATGTGCTGTTTGTTGGGATCAATAGACTCAATACAATCCATTGAATTGAGTTAATTCCGAAATGAATTCTATTGTGTTTTTATTGGAAATATTCCTTAGTTTACGCCATAATTAAAAAGACTAAGAGGAGAGACCTATTGTAAATGTATTGTATATGTCTGTCGTTAAACAGGACCTCGTATTGAATGCCAGACATAAACAGACAAAAATTTTAATAAAAGTTTCATTATTTGTTATTTGTGTTGAGTCACAGCAAATGATATACGCTTTCTATTAATCACTCGAATATCTCTTATTATTATTACTCGTATTGTCATTGAATTCATTTTTTGTTAATATATTTTGCTTTACTTGCGTTGAATCTCATTTCTGGCGGACATTTCTATATCTCTATTTAGATTATATTAAATATTCAAACGAATGGCGCAAAAACCAAGAGATAAAGTTCGGGTGAATCCGATGAATAAAAACTAATTTTTAACAAATTTCACATTCAGTTTATTGTTAGTCTACTGTGAAATACAATTCACTAATACTTATCGACTAAAATAAACATTTTTAAAAAAAATATAAACTTAATGCAAGTCAAGCGAGTGTTAAACTATTGGCTATTATTTTGTTCACAAACTCGAACCGAAAATAAATTTTTTATTAGAGTCTAATTAAATAAATCAGATTTTGTTTATGTAAGCCCTTTGAAAATCACAATTATTTTAATGATCGAAAGGAATTCCTTTTCCTAATGTATTTCTAAAAAAGTAAAAATCATAAAAATAATAATAATTCATATTTTTTGTATTCCGAAGAGATTTGATTTCTTGTAGTCATTCATATGATTATACGGTAAGAGTAGTGAAAGTACTGCCAATACGTATAACTGGAAGGGAATAAGTCATGCAATATAATAGCGAAACACTATTATAATCTTAAGTTTGGATGCATTAGCCCAACAATACCAGTCCTCTGCACAGTGCAAGTAATGAGAGCCAAAGAGAGATGGATAATGAGTGTAGAAATGCAGTGGAGAAGAGGGAGCGCAGAGCCAACAGATAGAGCACAGATAGAGCATGGATGAAATGATGCCGCAGACCATATACTAGAGCCATATTCCATGTTTATTATATTGTGTGACTTATTCTCTTGGATTCCCAGTGGATGACAAGCGAAGCGCTCAACTATTAACTCAATCCAGTAATGTATTCATTCATTCATTTTTCTAAAAACACAATAGTTTTGGATTTGAATGCTTTTCAATGTTTCCAAATGTGTAATACTATTAGTGATTCTCTTCGCTCAGTATATCAGTCTTTCCATTGAGAGCATCACATGTTGTAAATCAAAATATTTATGAATTCCGGAAAAATATTATACTTTTTATATTTGATATACAAAATGTAATTTTTTGATTACGACTCATATTCTGTTGAAATCATTATCATTCATACGAAATGAATTCAAAATTTATTATCGCTTCGTATTTGAATATAACTGACTTTTTTGGTTCAATAAATTTTTAGGTTTTGATTAAACATATATTTTGTGAATACGAGAGAATAGGAAAGCATTAAAGAGTTTAGCAAAAGCTTAGGTCTAATGTTAGGCTTCGATAATACCTTTCGGTTCGATCTGTGAGTTGTTTCGAGCAAAACATTCTTATCTTTAATTTTCTGGCGTCTCCTTTCACACACCGGTTCCAACACTAGACGTGAAATAACCTTTTATTCTTTTATCACTATCACTGACTTTCTTGGCTTAAACTATCAGTTAGGCTTCCATTCCTCCAATAACTCTAGAGGTAGAGCTTAAGCCATGTCTCACTCTTATTGCCAGTGCTATGGCTTCGGCTCTGTTATCAGTGTCACCACGAATTGCTGCACAGAATTGCTCCGATTCACTGAATCAGCTCTTGTTTCGGGACAGGAATTCACTCACTCTTTGATTACTTAACACAAACTTGAGCTGAAATTTTAATGTCTTTCCTTTTTGTGTTTAACATTACCTAATCTCAGAGTTGGTCTCAATTTATTAATCTTTAGAGATATCATTACAGCAGAACTTTTAGCCTCTGTTTTGTGTCTACAAATTATAACAAATAGAGCACTAAATGCAAACTATTTTCAAACTTTTCATTAGAAACTTAACTATAGAACAAAGAATTAAGAGTTAAAGGAAGGGCTTATTTCTCCTCCAAATGGATATCATAACTGAAATAATAAATTTGATTCAATTTAATGACTGTTTGAGTTAAATAATGAGTTTGTCTGAGATAATCACTTTGATTGACTGGTGAAGTAATCATGGTCAACTGAATTGGGAACATACTGCTGTTAGTGGAGGAGTAGATTAATATGTTTGAGTCATTTGATGAAATGGTGGCAAATATGTGTTCCATTTGATGAATGTCTGCCCATTATTGGCAACAATAGTAAATGTATTTTAAGTCAATGTGTTTTTGTCACAAACTTAATGACAAACTCTTTCTCCGCAATCATTGCTATCATTATTTAATTTGATGTTCACTTCATTGTGAAAGACATGGTTTGAGAAATAACTATTAATAACAGTTATTTGTATTTATTCTTTGATTACAGGCTATGGAAACCGTCCGCGAACTCCAGAGGGAAAAGTGGCCACAATATTGTACGCCGTGATTGGCATCCCTTTAATGCTATTGTTTTTGACAAATGTGGGCCATATGTTAGCCAAAGGATTAAAGTGTTTATACGGCTATTGTTGCAACTGTTCCAACAGTGATACCAACGAACACGATAACCTCCATTCGCACCACCATATGCACGATCACTATCACGTGCATCACATCGCACTCAACGAAGTGAGTCCCACCGGTCATCTTCTCCATTGCAACTCAACGGGTGATCCCTATCGGACAACAAAGTGTTACTCTGCCTGCAATTCCAACTCCAATGCCGGCCAATACAGTGTCGGAGGATTGGAGGCCGAGACTAAGTTGTGTACAGATATTGGTGATCACCACAGTTGCGGCGGAACTCTTAATAGAGCCCACTCTCACTCACACCACTCCATTCTGAGGGGTGCGACCGGCGATACCTCAGACTTGATGAACGCTAACAATATGGCGGCGCAGACACCTCATGAGGAGCCAAACGTCAGCGTCCCTATAATTTTGTGTGTTTTTCTGGTAATCGGTTACGTCTTGTTGGGCGCCACAATTTTCTATGCTTGGGAGGGCTCAACCATTCTCGACGGTTCCTACATTGCATTCTGTTTGCTCAGGTCTGACATTCACTCAAATATTTGCTTATTTGTCATTAATTAAGTTAACTGTCTTTGAATTTCGATGATAACAGTGAAAGAGGAAAAGGATTTGTTTGAGTTATGAGAAGGAAATAACATAAACACAATCAAACTTTTTGTCTCTAATGCACGCAATGTCTCCAATCCTATGACAATCCAATCACTTCAACATTTGATATAATATAACATTATATCTAATATTATTAGATTTACTCTATTCTTACCAACAAAACCACTTTCCAAGAGTGAGACGAGAGAGAGAGAGAGAGAGAGAGTGAGTGAGTGAGTGAGTGAGTGA
>JAQGBD010001204.1:0-18081 GCA_034698165.1 Punctoribates punctum | reverse complement strand
TCATTTCACCTATTTAATTTTCATTCATCCCTTATAATGTAGGAATTAATGTTTGAGGCGCTTTGACTAACCCTGTTTATGGCAGTGAAGAACAGGGAAACAATCTGACAACTTTCACACCATTAAAATATGTGAATCATATTTTCTGAATCTTTCTCTTTCTTCTGACTCCAGAATATTTTGAGCCCAAAATATGCTATAATTTGTATGAAAAACAGGACTCAACTCAACCAGATTTCAATTATAATACATTAATCTTTTGACTCTTTTTATTATAATTCCGTTTTTGTTCATAAGTTTTGGCAAAAGGAGACAGAATATCATAAGTGAGTTATAACTTATTTTTAGGGGAAACTAGATTTAAGCACAGCATATGACGAGAGAAAAATTGTTGGCAGTCGTCATATATTCTCTGTTACATAGAAAACAAGTGTACTTACAGTCGGAGGAAATAATCACAAAAATAAGAGTTCTTATGCCATGAAATTGAAGCGACAGAAATACAGGGATTCATTCGAGCAATTCATTAAATATTACTTCAGTTTTGGACTTTTTAATGAAAGCTCGAAGGCCTCATCCAATACCCATTCACTATAAATCATAACTTTTCCCTCTTTTTTAATAATTATCTCAAAAGTTCTCAAAGAAAAATATTTTCTGTTATTCGAGTGCAACAAAAAATGAAGTCATAAAAAATAATTGATTCGCAGATATATTGCCGTTTCTGATGAGATATCAATATTCAGATATGTTTTCACATAATTTATATAAAATCAGAAATAATTTTTGATATACTTTTCTCAAAACAATTCATTTGAAACAAAATAAATGATTTGATTTTTTTTTGTTGCTTCGAACACAATATTCTTCAATCAATTATTCATTTTTGTTTGATCTCTAATCTATTTATAACTTTTACATCAAAGTGTTATTTTGTTAAACCATCTTGGACGTTTATCATTTCTTTTGAGTTAATAGCTTTAAAATAAAAAATAATTTTATTCTTGAATAGCAACGGATGAAAGGATAGAATTATAGAAAATTTAATTAAAAAAGTAATAAATACTTTGGATCTTAATTCAAATTATTTTTATCAGTGATTTCGATATTTAAATAATAAACACATTAATTGTCTTCAATTAAATATGTCTTAAGGTTTTGTTCAAAGGAAAGTCAAAATCTATAAAAATATTAATTAATTCTTAATTAATAAATACATTGAATTGTTTTCTCGAAACATCGTTAGATGACAAATGACATGAGACCATATGCATAATGACCATGCACAAACAGCTTTTGTTCGTTTATTACGAAGTTGCCCTTAAAAGGCACTTCACTGCATCACAATTGACTGAAAGAAATGTTTTGTACATTCCTTCCAATAGTAGATTTCCAATAAATTAACAATTAACCAAATTACCTTAATAGCAGGCATCTGGAAGGGGGTCTAACACCCTGATGGAAATTTCGGGATTTCACCCTCTCCCTAGAGGTCAAAAAATTTGCCTTCAGCGGCCATTTTTCAGGAATTTTCGGTAAATCTGGTCGTTATAACCAAATTTTACCCGAATTTAGGATAATTTGAACTAAAATAAGCGGATTTAACCCGCATTTAGCCGAAAAACGGCTTTTTAGTTGACCCTTTCCCTAGAAAATGATTTATTTGACCCTACCCATCTCCTAGGGGCTCTGACCTTTCACATGTATGCTTAATAATGTGTTGACAAAAAACAAAAATACTTCATATGATGATCTGATATTTTTTGGTATGGTTAGCAAGTTTTATTTGGTTGCAAGGTTATTTACAAGATTTAATTTTAAAATTAGACTCAATATTTTCACTGATATTTAGGCGTACAGTGCCTACAGCTGACACACACAAAGCCGTTGGGCTCTTTTGTTGTTCACCATAAGTGACAGCACTTGGTGTGGGGTCAGTCTCCCATTTGATCCAAACATAAAACACTGGCATCAGTGAGCGCTCGCATGGATTGCTTAATATAATATTTGATTGATGGCACTTTGATGAAGACCAGTGCCTCCACTTCTCTGTTTTGTGTAAAACCCTATGAGTAAGAGATATTCGACTGTTTTTATATTCAAGAACTGAAAACTTATGCCATTTCGGGCATAAATATCAGAAACAAACTCCGAATAAAAAATCAAAAATTCTTCTCTGAGTGAACTTTAATCGCTTTTCCGTCAAATTTCTACTGATTTTAGCAGAGATTCGCTTTTTTGTCTTTTTTTCACTCAAACTAATTATATGTTTTATTTTGGAATTAAACAAAACTTTTCGCTTTGAATATTCACTATAAATGTCATCTCTGTCTCTAATAACTGAGTAAAGCACTCAACTCATCAAACCGTTAAAAATGTTTTTAATTCTTTTTTCCTTAAATTACAACTATTAATGTTTTAAGACTTCCAATGCTTTTATAAATTTTCTACAAATCTTTGATTCCTTGTTTCTAATTTGCTTTTTACAGTTCTCTCTCTCTCTCTCTCTCTCTCTCTCTCTCTCTCTCTCTCTCTGATCCCTCCTACCGGACCCTCTTGTTGGGAGCAAGCAAATTTGTCAGTAAATGCATTTAATGGGTGATAATCAAAGGAATGAAAAACATTGATTTGATGGCATCCATGTAACTTAACGAAAGACTAGAAATCAAGAGTTAGGGAAGAGTAGAGTTGAGCCAAAACTGTTCTCAGTGTCGAGGGTTTCACTTACAGTATTAAATGTATGGCGCAGTCAATCATTTGACAAAAATCAATTAGAAATAAGTCTATAACTATCAGCGATTCTCTCATTGCCTTTCACTTGAGTTAACCCAAAGCAGAGATACTTTGAGTTAATGTTTAAAAACTACAATCAAATAACAAAAGATATTTTTGTTCAAAACTTCAAATTTTTTTAAAACTCAAAGTTTTTAATGTTTGTCTGAATAACAGTTCTTTGAACTATAAAAATAGTGTTTTCCTCAAACTTTTACTGTTCTCTCAGCTAAACAACAGTAAGATTGAAGGCTTTCGCTTCAATTATTTATCAGCGGATAAAACCTTGCGAAAATCCTTTGCTTGGATTGATTATGCTTGCTTATTAGAAAATTTAAATCGCATAATTATTTGCATCTTCATCAATGTTGACTTTAGATATGTTTGATTTCATCTAAATATGCAGATATTTAAGAGATAATAATGATCTAGTAACAGTTTCATAGAATTATGATTATAATAATTGTTTGTTTGCCTCCATTTCTGAAGTATTTATGTAAATAATATTGAAATCGAAATTTGATTAAAGTTTGAAACATTTTTGTGAAGAGTGTATCGAAAGTATCGATAAATTATTGGATTGATTGGATTCACTCCATTTAATGTCTCATAACTATAGAACCGTTAATTTTCCGTTAATTCAAATGACTTTTCAATAATGATGTCATTCCGTTCGTAAACTTGATATGAGACTAAAAAATAGTCTATAATTATTGGCACTGCATATGAAGTTTCCATAGAGATGTTGAGATATACCTATTTTAACCAAATGTCTCGTTCAGAGTCCATAATATTTTTGAATAATTCAATATTCAATTGGATTCGATTGCCTTCACCTCAGATCAGCACTTATTCAGTCGAATCTAATTTAGATTAATCCGGGTTTTTATGAGTCGATACTGTTTTGATAATCAGCGCATAATTTCTGAAATGAATTTTCTGAGTCAGAGAAAAGAGATTTCGTGCAAAAAATTTTTTGCTTTATTTGATTGCTATTATAGTCGGAATACAACTACTCTTTTTCATACAGCCTTTCATGAAATAAGTGTAAAAATGTTATTACACTCAACACAAAGGCTAACGGTATAGGACTGGATCTGACATTTAGCCAATGCCTCAAACTAGCAATTATTGGAAACGAAGTGTGTATTGAAAACAGCATAAATTTCATATCAAATAATAAGTTTATAGAATAACCTGATATGAAATATACAATTTTCATATGAATAACAAAACAAGGAATACCATAAATACTCAAAGACATAGTATTTATGTCTAATGACGACCTGAGCCACACTTTCTTTCAAACAAACACAAAGTCTGACAAACTTTTTGGGAAAAGAAGAAAACTGGTGTCGAATATGCTTTGGTTCCCACATTAGACCTATGGATGAGAAACACATTTAAGTTATTCCAATTGAAAATATAAAACAAAATTAGATGTTTTCGTTTGAAATTTATTGTTGTATTCGTAAAACAATATCCGCTTATTATGTCGTCAGCGCCGGTCTTCGTATAATTTTCTGGTTTTGGTTTACTTATACATAATATAAGCCCTAATGGTGTTTGCAATTCAATAAACACAAGATTTTTAGAAAACCTCAGATAAGACATTTCAATATATTTAACTTTTAGCCGACAGACTATTATTTGGCAAACTTTTATTCTGAAGAACTTCTTTATTAGTTTTTTAAGTTTTAGGAAAATATTTAAAAGATTCAAACTTTTATCGAAGCATTAATTGCTTTTC
Organism: Punctoribates punctum; assembly: GCA_034698165.1. Taxonomy (NCBI): domain Eukaryota; kingdom Metazoa; phylum Arthropoda; class Arachnida; order Sarcoptiformes; family Punctoribatidae; genus Punctoribates; species Punctoribates punctum. The sequence goes on along the minus strand of JAQGBD010001204.1, from coordinate 13,559 downwards.
AGTTTCCTAAAGAATTACTTCTCAAGCGATCAATCATTTGAATCGTATTTTTTAAACAATGAAAGTCTTCTGAATATATGAAACAAGTTTGAGTTTTTGTCTTATATGATGAAATACAAGATCATATAATTTATTCTTAGTAAATAAATTGTTTGAAATTCGGTTCGAGAGAACAGTTACTGTCCTTCGATGCAGTCAGTGATTGAATGGAGTTTCACATTCGGTGTTAGAAATGAGTTATTAGTGATCGAGAGATATGCAAAAAAAAATCTGATTTTTTGTCCAAAACGTAGAGAACACAGAGAAATAGTTTCAACAGATTTTGAGATCAAACTCTTCTTCTAATGGTTGAGTTATAAAGCATCCAAAGTTGAACCGATAGTCTACGAGAGTTGGGTAGAGCTATAGCCCAGTGCGAGAGCAGTAGACAGATGTTGCCATAAAGCCAATCAAATGTCGATCAGATTGAGGCATATAAGGCATGCAAAGAGTATTAGAAGGGGCTAACAGTCAAACACAAACCCGACTCATATTGTTTGGCATAATCTTCGCCAAAGTGTAACGGCATTAGGCATTAGCGCCGGTATTCACAAGAGTGTAGTTATGCACAAAATTTCTCTCAGATATGACTAAGTTTTGTTGCCATCACTTGTGACTAAAGTTTAAGTGAGACAACAGAATAGTCTCAGCTCTCAGTTGATGATCGAACTAATGTCGCCCAATATTGCAGTGAGTGCTGAGCACAGGTCACTTACAAACTTTGTTTCGACACTAACTTGAATGGTGTGCCAGCTGTCACCCGGTGTGACCATTGTGTTTATCATCCTAGTTCTGATTGTTTATTGATAATTGACTTCAATTATTGTCGACTTTTGTCTCTATTAGTGATTTCTGTTTTGAGTTTTATGTTAAATGCAATTAAAGACAATTTGCGTTCAAAAAACATTTTTATCATTATTTTAAATGAAAAACTAATTAAATACTAAATAAAGTTCTCAAACACAACGAGAGACAAAAATAGGGCAAATGTTGATAGAGTGAAGCCAATACTGGAGCCAATACCAGCTCCAAATGCATCGATATATACGTAATTTCGGATCAATTTTTGCAGGAATTCCCTGAAAATCTATAAAATAGATCAATGTTTGAGTTCCTATAGTGGAAACACTTAATTCTTTTATACTGTTGTGGTTTTGCTTTTTGCCATTCAAGTGATGTAATGCAAAAAATCGACTTTACTTAAGTCAATAGTCAATTGGATTAGAGCTTAAGTACTCACAAATGCTTTCAAATAATAGATGAGAACAATTGGCTTCGAATAGTAATGCATTTATTGTGTGATAAAAATTGATATTTTATTTTAAAAATAGTCCGCTTTTGTAGTATTCACTTATTTGTCGATACATTTAGTCTATAGGAGTATAGTATAGGTGTTGTAGTGATTGCTCTTTAGAGTAGTTTAAAGTAGAAATCAATAGTTTGCGGAACAAAGCCTTGAAAATAACCAAAAAATATACTGATTTGAGACGCAATCCTCTCTTGTTGTCCCGTTGCAGAAAAAGAGATGAGGGCCACTGCGGGTACGGCTAATGGTACTGAACTCAGAGACAAACTACCGATAAGTGAACCTCACAAACAATTTAATTCATTTGATGGCATCAAAGAGTCAGCAGTGGTTGTGAGGGACAAACGCACGCAAAGGGGACAGCAGTTGTTTCATTATCAATACGAACCATATCGTTCTAATTATTACGCACCGGGAGCTGCTCAGGAGCAGCCATTTATGTGAGTCCAGACAAAAATAAGTCTCTTTAATAATACAATTAGCAGTAGAGTTGCCAGCATTTAGACTACCGTAGAGTAGATCCGATTCTTTCAAATGGCATTCAGAGGATTGCGTCTCGACATCAATCATAAATAGGATCAGTTCTGCACTAAACGGGATTAGCTCTTAGTCCGGATCACTCTTTTATTTGCCTTTTCTTTTAATTCAAAATAGAATCACAACTCAGGGCTTAACTCTTAACTCAATTTAAATGTAGTTTAGTTTTAGACATCTTTTCGCACAACCAGTTTAGCTCTCATCCAAGTCCTCAGTTCTTAGTTAATCTCAATTAATTAAACTAAAGTTTACACTGAGTTTAGTTTTTTTCTTCATATTTCATGTTTTAGTTAATTAGAGTCACAATAATTAAAAGTTTTTTAATTATAAAATTCCCATTTTTGGCAAAAAATCTTTCAAAATAAGACTATTCAGAAGAACCAAAATTATTAATAAACTTTTTTTAAGGCAAGTTTAGACTTTTTTCTTCCCCAGATTTGACGCAAATTACTTAAAGTTAATTATGTGAAACACTGAAAATTAATTAAACTTTCACTTAATGTTCTTCACTTCATATGATTACAAAAAACAAATCAACAATTTTTTTATTCTAAGAATCTGAGCAAAAGTTTAGGAATTAGTGATAAAACTACTGCTAATAAGAAACAAATCAGAAAAATATTAACCAAAGTTTCAAAATATAATAAAGAGATTTAAATGTTTTCTGATTTTTAAGCGGCGAATATAGCAGTAGTGAATGGATTCCCACAACTCAAACATCAATAGCTATCGGTATGTATTTCAATGGAAAGTTAGTAGAAAATTGTATTTTCTTTCTTCAACTTTTCCGACAATTATATCAATTATTGCTTTTATTGTCAGACGAATGCAAACTCTATAAACTCCAGTTATTTCTTACGTTTTTGTTGTAATGAATGTAAACTTTCAATACTTTTGCTTCACTTTGAAATTCAAATCTATATTCGAGTCAAACATTTGAAATAATTTCCAATTTTTGGTTATTTAATAATTTATTCCAAGTTTTTATTCGGAAAAACATTTATTCCTTTCACTCGAATGGTTCGGATCGTCTCAAAAAGTAGTTATAATTTTTTATATTCATTTTTAAGTTAAATAAATTATGTTTTGAGAAAAATATTTTCAATGGATATTATAATCAGCAGAAAAGAGATAAATTGATTGAATCGGGAAGACATGGCTTTCATATGAGAATTCTTGATCTTTTGGAAAATGATGTCTTTTCTGGTGTAACGGCGACTGAAATTATACAAAACTTCATTCATAGGGCTAATCATGTGTTAAGAAATGATTACGTTTTTTAGAGTTTGCCGCTCACAGGGGGAACACATCATTCAACGCACTCATGGCTAACAAAGATGCCAGTCATCAAAACCCATCGAAAAGGGGAAGAGAGCCAAATGATAAAAAGCCCGAATACTTGTTTATTGATTGATGTGGGACTCCGGCAGATGCGGTGCTGGCACTACAGACTACAGTTTTGTTTCAGTCGCCGGTCTCTCCAGTATTCCGACTCTCGAAAAGAACAATACATTTCTCTTTATGTCAAAGAAGTTAATACACCAATACTTGTGATACCAAATATACGAAACATTTGTTATTTATTTCGCATTTATTTCTGACTCCACTCAACTCCATTCAAACTTTTCTTTTTAACAATATTTGCGATGAGTTGTGAGTCTCTGTCTCTCCGTTCATAACATAACCGACACTAAAATTACGCTCAAAAACCGATAAAACATATACTCAAAGGTATACTCAAAGGACTCAGACTTACGTTCATTTGTGTAATGATCCAAAATATACTGAAAGCCTAACCGAATCTAAAATTATTATTTCCACTGACCTAAACATCATTTGAGGCGATCCTCAACTCTGGCTTTTCTTTGATTTTCATTTCTTTTTCCAGTTTTCATTCAATAGATTGAAAAGTGAATTCAATTTCTGCTCATTTAGTGAAATATGAATAATAAAGATAAATATATTTGTGATATTAAAAATCGAGAGATGTTGTGGTGGTTTAGTCTATAGGACTGCCATTAATACATGTATTTCTCAATTTGATGATAAACCAAATGATGATTTGCTTTTGTGAAGAAGAAAAAAATTATTCAATTTAACGAGTTTTGAATAAAATCAGTATTTATGTTAAGTTCATTGTAAAAATGGTCTTTTATGGTGAGCTATCAATTTGGTTATAACTTATACCCATTGCTTATAATAGAGGAATAGCTCATTACATTTGAAGACTTAGTTTGAGATTCTTTGATGCCTTTGTGCGATAATATGTCCTCGATTTCAATTACCCAAAGAAAAGCAAATAAAGTTTGCATAAAGTGTTGGCTTAAAGTTAGAAATAATTCAATTGAAGTAATTTATCTCCAGTTTGGCTCAATTGGCGAAACTGAGTACAAAAACATTGTATAAGTCATACGACAAGTGATTGAAGCGAAAGAGTGACAAAATTCAACTCTTGTTTGACAAACGCAGTAATATTTTTTGTCTTTTGTGGAGTTTTGATGGCGTTATGCCTATAATATGTCCCAAAATTAATAATAAGATTGTTTAACGAACTGCAAAAACTGTTCCTTTTCATTTTCATTTTCATTTTGGCTCATAGCTAAATATCCTTTCCTTGATTGAGAAGTTATGCCGTTTCTCTGCCTTTCAACTGTTTCTTTCAGTGTTTTCCTCCGTCAGTCTCTCTGTTAGGCTCTTATTCTGTATTAATCTTTCTCTTTAGGAGAACATAATTCCCACATCTCTTTAACCCAATCAACTCAAACGCACATAAAATATCGCTTGAGATTCACTCAGTCCTCCACTCAGTCCTCGACTCATAGCCTAAAAGTGAATCTAAATTTTATGTTATATTTCACTCCAAATACTAATTAATAATTTGATTTCCTTTGAGTAATGAATTCATTGTTTTTGCTCCTATTATATGGTCTGAGGTATGACTTTAACCAAGAATTCGTTTCGAAAACATTACTCTTTCAGTGAGAAAATCATTTTAATTGAATTTCATAATAAAGCCATTCCTTAATTCAGGACTTTTTGCCTCAAATGTTATTCCTGAATATGATTTAATTTATTAATTTATATAACTTTACAAATACTTAATAAATAATTCAATTGAATTCATAGTTAAATAAACAGAATAAAGAATAACGTCTTTTGATTTCGACATAAATATAATTGAATTCACAAATTTAAATGTCGATAATTATGTAATTGAATCAGAATTGAGGAAAATTTAAACAACTTTTATGAGAATCGATTGATATTTGAAGTGTTTTTAGTCTATTCTTCTCGATATAGAACTGAAATTTGAAAATCTATCGCATGTTTTGTGTTCATTAACTTAATGTTAAAATAATGTGAAACACAATATAATAGTAAGTAATAGTAATGTGTATCCACTCTGTCATCAGACCCTAATTAGGAGAGACTCCAGTTTTTTATCAGTTTAAGAAAAATGATTGCACTGGTGGTAGTGTTTGGTTGTGCTGGCGATAGCATGAATTCTTTCAAAGTATGTCTGCACTCACCCATCAGTTGATATTTTTTTAGGTTTGCATGAAATACAAGTTTCTGTTTTAGTTATGCAACGGATATAAGGCATCGCTGGCAACAAGTCTTAACACTTTTCTAATTAATTTCACACTTTTCTGATCATTGTTTTTATCTGTTTGTGTTTTATGGTGTGCTCTTCTACTCTACTTAATCGATGACAGCGTGCAAACGGAAAGAGGAGCAGCAAAGTGTGGCGAAGTCGCCGACACAACCGAAAAAGCCTCGACTTGTGTTTACGGATCTGCAAAGGCGTACACTTCAAGCAATTTTCAAAGAGACCAAAAGACCGTCGAAAGAGATGCAAATAACTATTTCCCAACAGTTGGGCCTCGAGTTGAGTACTGTCGGAAATTTTTTCATGAATGCCCGCAGACGTAGTCAAGACAAATGGCTGGACGATGTGATGGACACCGGATCCATGTCACCCGCGTCCACGACGTCCTCATCGCATAAGGGAATGAGCACATCCCATAAGGGGAATGCACAACAAACCTCGGTGCTGACCATCGGCAATGCGGCCATAGTCACGTGTACATAGTTGAGGCACTGGTGCCGTCACACCATATAGCGATCAGAACAGAATAATTTATTACTCGAATACATTATAACCAGAGTTTGCAAAAATTGTAACAAAATATTGACTCAAAATTGTGTTATATTTTAATCAAATGATAAGTGAACTGCAGATTAATCTTCAGACACCTCTGAGGGTGTAATCGATTCAATTGAATCGCTTGTCATATATTAGTTCTGATGATTATATACTCGAAACGAATGTCAGATAAAACTCAACAAAACTTTTTTCGATTGTACTTAAAAAACAATATATTAGAAGATTTGGTGAAGTAATTAGTTTTTGGATGACTTTGAGATTATATTCAAATGTTCATTGATTTTAGTCATCGTTGAGACAAATGTATGGAAAGCTATGCCAATAAGACAGTCATCGGAAGATAAGAATAATAATTATGTCTATAATACGGATTAATAATAGAAAACAACGTCTAATAACTTAATAAAAATCTAATAATCGGATCACGAATTGTACGAAAATATCTTTAATGAAAGTATGGCTCAATTAATAAGTGAAGATAACTTATTTGGCGCTCAATTAACCCAAACATTATATCCCTTTAGAATAGTATAAATTTTTAAGATTCTGATTGATATCACATATTATTTCCAATTATCATAAGTTATACTTTTTGTGATTATAAGCAAAATATCATTTGGAAGCGAATGGAAGGACTGACCGATTCATAAGTTATTATCAAATGACAGATATTATGATTATATGAAAAACCATTACTTAAATGAATCTCGTTTTGCGACACAATCGAGCTTTTGATGGGCGACACAACCGACGCAACCGATTATTATAACCGTTATTACAGTTATATTACAGTTATCTTCGATTAAATTTGATTTTATTCCCTAATTAACTGAAAACCAAAAACAAAACTAGTCTTGTATTTAGAAGTCATTAACGAATTTACTATTCATTCCAATCATTAGTCTATTAATTGATTAATTAGTTTCAAACACTTATTTAAAATCACATTCCATTTGAAATATAATTATATTTTTGTTTAATTTTAAATATATTTTGTAGTCTTTATGTTTGTTATTATACTTTGAATACAATGTACTTAAATGTTCTCATAATAAGTGAATTAATTTATTAGATTTATCGCCAATTTGTTCAATAGTTTGATTTGAATTCCAATTCCCTTAAGAGTTGAGTCAAAACAAGAAGAAAACAGACTTTGGTTTTAACACAAATTATTTTTTCTAAGAAGAATTTGAAGAGAATTTTATTTTATACTTAATTTCGAGTGATTTTACTTAGTCTTTGAGTGATATAACGTTTTGTGCAATTATTTGAAGATAACGATCAGAATAAGTGGCGGCGATTAAGACTTAAACAAACTTCACTCCAGTTTTTGACACTCTATCCAATTGAAAGCAAAAGAGACAAACGGAAAGACATTTACCGACGACTAACAGACGAGAACTCACAACAGAAAAGTTTAATCTGAAAAAAGGGGGAGAAATGCAATTTCATTATTATTATTATTATTACTCCCGACTCAACATATAATGAGTGGCATAACAACATTGCGTGACATTTATTATCATTGGATCAACTCTAAGACAACAAGAGATGGATGTGAAGAGAAAGTCAATTAGTAATCTAAAAAACTGAGACAAAATGTTAATTTCAAATAAAATTGGTATAATCTTGGCATAAATTTTGACGACGACAATGAAGAGCAAACTTTCATCGAGTGAATAGTGAAACGAAAAAAGTGTTACCGAGTTTGACATTAAGTGAACAAAATGACAAAATTATAGACAAAAAACTGATTCACTACTCCCGAGAACAGAGTTGTAAAATACGATTATTATTATAACTGTGCTCTCGATAGTGAGAGTCGCACTTCAGTCACAATTACTTAAGCAATATCTTTGTACTACAGTAGACCTCAAACAACAATACATTTAACAAATCCCTTATCACATGAAAAGTATTATATTATTTAAAAAACAAGATTATAAAAAAATATAAACAATTTATTTTAGTTTTAATTTCGATGTTATCTTTAAAAATGAATTATTAATACGAAAATCAGTTTTATTAGTAAAACAATTTTGAATGTAAAAGATTGGAGAAAATGATTAATTATTTTTCTATCGTCACCGGCTGTCAGCGACTGGCTATCAATTGGATAAACTCTCTATAGTGTCATATTTGTAGATAAATTGTCCAAAACTATTGTTTGATTACTTTTGTTGAAACAAAATAGCCGTACAATCATTTGAATATACTTTTTGATGACAAATATGTAATCATTGGCTCATAATATAGATTAAGAACAAAAACTAATTGACAGTCAGTTGTGGCAAACGGTCTGATGATTGACAACACTCTAACATCTGTAGAATTTTTCCCATCGATTCCTCGATTATTTTAGTCGTTTTTTTTTCTTTTGGAATTTAAATGTCTTTTTAAATGTATTACTTCTGACGAATATTTTAGTGAAGGAATGGACAAAAACAAAACAAAATTGTTGTTTATATATATTTCATTATTGATTTATTATATGAAAAATAGCTGAGAAATCTATAAATTGCTCTATAATTGAATTGAAACGTTGAAAATATTTCAAAATGCTCTTAACTATAGGGATAATAAATGAGAAAATTATATCCAAAGATAGAATACATCATAGAATATATGCAATCATTTTTTTAGATGAACTGAGCATTAGATGAATAAAATTAAAAAAATATGACTTCAATATATTTTATGAGAAGAAATTCAGTTAAAAGAGCATTAAATCGATTGTAAATATTGTAATTCAATTCATACAAACAAATAGCGTTTTAGAAAAATGAAAAGATCTTTGATTTTGATTCTCTCCTCCCTTTGCTTTGATTTTCACTTTGTTTCGGATGATTTTGAAAACGAGGATTTCATAACTTATATTTCATTAGTTTAAAGTACATTAAAACTATTAAGTAATGAAAAACAAATTCATGAAGTATTGGATGCACTGAATTTACATTTGATTTATTGGAAAGTTTGGAATATATGTACAGAACATGACATCTATTGAAACATCACTTTATAGTAAATGAGTTTATTTAGAATATTAAAGAATAATTCGGACAACTATTCACTCATTTTTCGTGTCAAATGAAATTCTCTCACAACTGGAGGTAAGGTTTGAGGTCATCTATATATGAAATTATGAGAAATTCCTTTGGATGTTGTTTTGCTGCAAACCTTCATTAATCGGATCAATTTCTGTCCACTTGTCTCCAATGGCTGTTATGGCTTTCCTTTCGATTCTTTCATTTGGATTTCGTTTTTCTCAAAGGGGATAATCCGGACGTTTGCGTCAAATAAGGCTTTATTTCAATCGTTTGATATTTTTCGCTACAAAGCATTTATTGATAAAAATGACTTCTTTTGAAACGAAGTCAATCTATTCCTTTCCATTAGATTTCATTTCGTGGACTTTGTTTCATAGATTCGATATAATCCTAAAAATTGCAAACTTTTCTAATTTGTCTCCATATTGAGAAAAGATCAAGGTTGATTCTAACCACCAAAATCAGAGGCCACCAATGGGGTCAACCCAAAACCCTCTCCCTGTCATCGCGAAATTTTGGAAAGCCTTCCCCACAAACCACTAATCGCTGAGCTTGATGACCTCTGATAAAAGTTGTACAAGGATATGCATTTATAGAGTGATAAGATTTTCCATTTCATTAAATGCCTTAAAATTCATCTTCTTTATTAAATGAGCAAGTTGTTTTTTATATCAATTATGTAAAAAAAGTCAACACCGAAGAGAAGAATATTATAATTTATAACCAATTTTAAAGAATGTGAAACCAATGGCGCTCTCTGTCAGTCATTTTCATAACATACTTCAAATATTATAATTTATAAACTTGATAAATTTAGCTAATATCTGAATTATAAATAATAATTGGGACTAAGACTAGAATAGAGCCTTTAATTAATTTAAAGACTAAAAGAAATTTCATAGAGGAATTAATGACCTTGTCTAAAAAATGGTGATCACTGATCAACTATAAAGTAGAGAATTTTTGAAATTAAATTATTTATAGATTGAGTTCAGTTGAAAAACGAAAACTATGAGAATAAAAGAAGTTTTTATAATTTATATTCAAATTTAGTCATTAAGGCTTAACGCACAAAATTTATTCAAATTAAAGGTCAAATATTTAGTTCACTGAAAAGTTCCCTCCAATTAGAAATCCAATTAAATAGGCAAAATCGCTGGAAAATCCAATGGTCAATTGGATCGCTATATCAGCCATATTTTTGCCAGGTTAATTTACGTAGAAAATTGCATACGATTTAATTGGATCCTAATTGGACGTTTAATTGGATCGTTAATCGGAGGACACTTTTCAGTGTTGCTGTCTATAATCAACTTGAATCAACTTGGTCATTCACCAATATGATTTGTTTTAATTTCTTATTTTTTAGAAATCTTTTTTAAAAGAATTCTAATAATTTTCATCCGGCAAGATTATTATAATTATATTGCCATCATTATCATGATTATGAGCTAACCTACCAGGGTCAATAATTGTTCTATTACTATAAGAAATGATAGGTTTGAGTTCAGATGAAGATCTGATCCAATATTTTGTTTTATGAGTTAAAGATGTCACTCAAGTATCGCAACCAAAAGCCCACAATTTGGTGTTCGAACTAAAAATTGTGAGAAATACAACCTAGAAACATTTCATAGCTTTACTCCAATTAACTGATAAAACGAATTTCACACATTAGTTGTTCTTTTGTTGTTATTTTTCAATTTGCCTTTAAAATGGCAAAACTTGAAAGATGACCAGAGGTGCCCATCAACAAAAAAAATTAGAGCTAGTTATTTATGTTTGGCCAGTTGAATTATGGTCAACTTTTAAATACTCATACAAAAAATCTAGTACATATGAGTGAGGTAAACAATCCCTTATTTGAACCTTAATAAATCTGTTTTACTCATTTCCACGAAAAGTCATTATAATATATTTGAAGTGCTCTTGGTCATGTTCACTCTTTGCATCTAAAATGTTGAGAGAAATGACAGAATCTGTCAAAAAAGGGTATGCCTGAAGATGACCAAGGATATATGAAAAAACATGTGAATGACGCAAAAATGTGAACATTCTATGTGAATAAACCAATTGTTTTAGAAAAATTATATTTTGTTCAAATTGAGTGAAAATTCAACTAAAAGATTCATTAAAATAGCAAGGAATGTATTTCTCTCTGCGAGAAAGTACCTTGTCTATTTAAGTTTCGAATATAAGGTCTATGAATAAAATTAGTAATTTATCCCTAATTCAGACAATTTGTTATACAATTGGCTTAAATGAGTGACCGCTCAGTGACTACTACTCACTACTATTGACCAAATTTATTATTCTTTATATCAGAACTCTTGAAGTAAGACATTAATTGGTTTCTGTCTCTGTCCCGTCATTTATATGCACTAAATTTCGGTAATTTAGCTGAAAAAACTCGATCTAAACATCAATAGAATAATTATGAAAATATTTGGTAATTAATGGTATCAGGAATTGGTTCCCATCTGTCAATGGCTATCAATGGCTGTCAAAGGCTGTCATCTTCTCTGTAAATATCAGTTTACAGCTCATAAATACATTTAATAATCAAATAATTTCAATGAATTTATGTTTTATATGAAATTCTTTTTTATATCAATTTCTCGAATACACTGTAAACGAGTGAATGTATTACTTGAGTGAAGACTTGTTTTCAACATTTGATGTAAAGATAAGAATTCATTTATTAAATGTTTATTTAGTCTAAAATCAATTGATTTTTCATTCTTTAAAATTGAAATAAAATTTTTATTATCGTTTGAATGAATGATAATTTGTGCGCACAGGGAGTCATTGGTTTGAGACTGAGGTGAGATTGTAAGGGCGTAGGGCTGTGCTGAGTGCTACTGATATAGGTATCAAATGGAAGTTAGTTCAAGAGATACAGTCTATGGAGAGGTCTGAGGGGTCGGCAAATGATGTTTCGGCAATTTGTCGAAATGGTAATCACTGACTGATAACAAGTGCCACACATTTAAGTTAATGCCTGCGGTTTGACTTTTTTACTCTTTCCGACAAAGAAGTACTGGAATAGTATTGTGTTGTTTGCATACCTGACTAACAAACACTCGCCAATAATTTAAGGACTGAATGCATATATTGTATGAATGCTTGTAAGGGATCCGTTTTGTTTGATTTGCAAAAAGCATTTTTAACAACTGTTTGGTTTGAGAGAAGGCACTCATCCAATAAGAAACAGTGTTTGTTCAAGGAATCAATATTTAATGCCTTCAAATACGTGGTGTGTGGGCCGACACTCGTCTAAACAACATTTACTCCTCCTTCAGTTGAAGCAAAATATCTCTTTCGGTCTAATATTCTCACTACTCATCACTTATTTGTATGAATGCTGTCCTATAAACCAATTCATCACAACTTTATTAACACATAAACTATCAGTTGTTGCACTTCCTCGACATAAGTCATTCACAACTAATGACTGACCATTAGTTCGATGCAAAGAATAATTAGTGGTCACATCGGTCCGTCTCCTCTCCATTTACCAATTAATGTGTCGGCTCCTCAAACAACTCATGATATCTCCCAATCTATGAATACAATGTCACAGCAGTCGCCTCCCATCAGTGCCCGCGAATCTAGAGGTGGTTCTGGATCTTCAAATGGATCAGGTGGTGGTCAAACAGCAAGAAGGCCTAAATGTGCTAGGTGTCGCAATCATGGTATGATCTCATGGCTGAAAGGCCACAAAAGGCACTGTCGATTCCGAGACTGCACGTGTGCCAAATGCAATCTTATTGCAGAGCGACAGCGAATTATGGCGGCACAGGTATTACTTTTCCTCAGTTCTATCTATTCTAAAACTGTGTCACTCGAAAGGTGGCCCTAAAGAGACAGCAGGCGGCAGAAGATGCCATAGCTATGGGTCTGAGGGCAGTGGCGACCGGCGCCCCTATGAACACATTCCTGCCTCCCGGACCTATATTTGGAATTCAAGTGACAGAACCGCAAATGTTAGCCAATTGTGTCGAAAACTTGGAGAAGAATAACAAAACTAACAGTGAATCAGAAGATTTCGATCCTAATGACAGCGAAAGCGCCGCAGAAGACAACATCAGTTCCGATAACAACTCACGAATTAATAACATTGAAACCAATAGTAAGTTATTCAGAAATTTTTTGTCCCTTTTCTCAAAAAATATTTTATCAAATTTAATGAATGATATTTTGCGGAGAATGAGTGCTAACGAAGTGCCAAATATATAGAGAAATATTAGTATCAAAAGACAAACATATACTGCGTTTAGCCGACGGCGCTTCAGCTCAGCTCTCATATAATCTAATTGTCTGACAAAAAAAAGAGAGAAATGAATAAAATGCTCAGACATTGCAATCGAAACAAAATAGTGCTAACACTTGACCACAACATAAATATAAAACTTGGGATCTCTCTCTCTCTCTCTCTCACACACACACACACACACACACA
>JAQGBD010001203.1:0-18087 GCA_034698165.1 Punctoribates punctum | reverse complement strand
CAAGTTTACATAAGTATTTCAGTTATTCTTGGTTTTTAATTTTGTTTATAACTTAATTGTTATTTAAATTATTATGAGATTTAAATTTTAACTTGTTAAATCCAAATTACATGCAAAATATTTGTTTCAAACTGCAATTTTATAATTACTCCAAAATTTAAACTTTCAACTTTTCAAAAAACTTGAACTTCTCGAACCTAACCTCTTGCGAGTTTGTAAATTAAATAATCTAGATCATCTCCATACCACTACATTCATTTTGTTATAAAACCTTTGAATTAGTATTTCAGGTGAATTCAATTCCATTCAAAACACATGTTTTGACACTTAATTAAAAAACAAATTTCAAAATATTTTTATTCATATGTTTTTAAAAATGGTTTCAAATTATAATTAAAATTATTTTCATTTCATTTCAGATTTGAATTGAAGTCAAACCACAACTCATTTGTATTCAATTCAATGGAAATTAAAATATCATAAAGTCTTTGATTAAGAGTTGGCATCAAATCAATAAAAGTTTGCATTTTGGGCATCATTTGGAGATTTACTGGAATTTTGTGGACTATTTGGAGGACTGACTACTGAAAGCCCAGAATAATGGCGGCTTTCATAGCAAAACAAATGGTTGGGAACCAACTCTCGGCTGTAAAGGGTATGAAATGAACTCTTTTTTCAACTTTAATCCCAAGAAATAATTCGAAGAAAAGCTTTCGGACAGAAAGTGAAGGTTTTTTCACATCAAATAAAAAGTTGGAAATACTTAGCACAGCATAAAAGGACTCGATTTCTGCTCTCAAATCCAACAAAAGTTATTATCATTTGAAGTGATTTTCATTGAGATATGATTTCTTCGATAACTTTGAGTCCATTTGTTTCGAGACAATAGTCTCTTATGCTGTGAGTGACACGAATTGTCTTCTTGTCTGTGTGTCCACTGGGAAGGCATTACCGCCCAAAGTCTTGTCTAAACTTTTACTTAATATCACTCTTGAAATGTGAGTCAATATTAGAGGCAATTCCCGGCGGAAACACTACTTTTTTCTTCGGCTACTGTTCCCAGTCATACAACACTCAAGTAATAAGAGCACAGAATAACAGATAATAAAACCTCTGTTATTGATCTAGCTAAAATTATACAAGAATTCACAATTTTTATAAAGCGTCATATTCTTTTGAAATCAAATTTCAAGGAGACATTAATTTACTTTTCCATTCTTCAGTCGAATTAGTGTCGTATGAATTAACAATGAGCAAGGTCCTATTCTTTGCAGAATTATTGCGGAAACTCACAAAAATTAACATTAATTTTGAGTTAAAAATAAAATTTATTTATGATTTGCGACTATTTTGAGAGCACTTCGAAAATATTCTCTCAAATTATTAATAGTTTTCATTAAAAGACATAATTTTGAAGTTATTCAGAGACTAATTCCCTGTAATTTAGGGCTCATTAATGACAAGAATCTAATGGAAAATATTCTTTAAAATTGTCGATAAATTGTCTCTGAGTAAAGACAAAGAATTTTTACGATGATATCTACAATTGTTACCAAGGTTTATATTTGTATTAAATTTAATGGGCTTTTCTTTAACAATCTGTATTTTGTCAAAAAAAACTCAACTAATGACCAAGTTCGTCTTTGAAAATACTGTAAATTCCAGAGATTTTCCATTGGAAACTCAAATTGAAAAACATACCAAAGATGGACCTTGGTCATTTCCAAGCTATTTGCTTAATAATAGCTTTATTTTTTGTTTTTCAAGTGCAAAAGTTGTACTAGATTCAAATAAAAAAGTATTGTTTGAAAATTAATGAGATTTTTTTTTTTAATTCAAACAAATCTTATTTATTTTGGAGTTAATGAAAATATTTTCTTAAAAACACAAATAATTTGTTTTATTCTAAATTTAATGCAATTTATATTCAAAACCCTGTTTTCCAATCAAAAGGTTTTATTTCAAACTTATATTAAAAATTATTTTAATCATATTTTGTTGAAAATTTTGAAAAACAAGTTTTCATTTTCGATATATTTGGAGAACATTTCAATTAAAGAGTATTTTCTTTCTCAAAGTACATTAAAATTTTAAAATAAATGGAATTATTTCTTCAAACTTTGCAAGAGTCAGTGATGTTCAAGGCTAGACTACTAGGTTTAACCAGGTATGTTAGAGGGAACTAATTGATTTAAGTCCTTGTTGAAGATTATGACCTTGCCCTAGCCTGTGGAATGCGGTTTATATTTTGAGCAAATACTATTTGTCACACTTTTCTCCAAGTTACTTCCAACATTCTAATTCACCTTGCTCATCACTGACTGAGCAATTCAATAAATAATTACGAAACAGAGACTTCTTTGAAGTGCTTTGGAGAATAACAAGGTACATTTAATTTAAGACTCTTGATCTTATTTAATCACATCTTTAAAGATCTTTGAATAATATTTAAATAAAATTTTTATTTCTTGCGAAAAATGATTAAAATTCAATTTCGAAATAATATTCATTTTAGATATAATTAAAATTTGATTCTAGCATATTCCAGTATCTATTATTAAATAGAAAAAGCACCCAGACAGTCAACACAGCGTTTTGCACAGAATACAGACACAAAACAATCAATTTTATTGCAAATTAATTAGAATTTCAATTAAATCTCAAAAAACTCAGACAAAAAACCAAAAGTCGAGTTAATCCGTTCGTAATTAAGGATAGGAATGAAAGGGACGGCAACCTTACAGCCATTTGTTGTGCTGTTTATTAATTTTGGGCTCAGAATCTGTTTTGTCAAACATTGTGTTGAAAACAAATATCACGAAAAAACTGTTCAAACTTTGAAAAAAAAAAACTCAGACTTAGAGTTTACGAAACTCTTGCAACAATTAATTAGAGTTTTCAAACTAATACCTTCTTTCATTTTTGTGTTATCCGGGAACATCTATTTTATAAAATTGATTTTTTTTCTTTTTAAACAGACATCAAATTCTTGTTTCATATCATTAAATATAATACTATTAAACAAAATATATTTTTCTTATAATTCGGATCAAAAATTCAATTTAATGAATGTATTCTTTGTTTTAGTTGAACAGAATATTCTGTGCAAACGAAATGTTGAAAGAATTTTATTTTCTTTTATTATCTTATTTTTTCATAATAAGCAAAATTTGAATTTTTTTTTGCGAACGAAAGCAAAAAAACTTATTTAAAACAAAATATCAATGATTTTCATCCTTTAAATCAGTCATATAAGTGAATTCAATCTTTATAATGAGTCATTTTATATGACCAAGTTGAAATCTATAAATTTATTAGATACCCCGTTTTCATGGATTCCTAGCATGTTAACTAGAGAAGTTGCATGATAATAATTTCATTATGAATTCTCATTTAATCTGATAACGTGAGAAATTTGGTTCATGCAAGATTGATGCGAAAATGAATACCAAGATTATTCCATGCATTTCAAAGGAATGCTTTAATAATAGTCTCGAAACAATTAAATTCTAATTAAATGGATTTCATTTTCAAAATTTCGTTTTATTTTTTGAATTTATGAAATTTGTGATAATTTTGATGGCATTTCACACTAACGTCATTACCAAGATGAATTTTCAGAACTATCTTTTATTTCAAATCAATCCTTTCTCTAAAAGAGAGGCATCAGGGACATTTAAGTACTTTAATTTCTCTTCGGATTTATATTTCAATCAGAATTTGAAAAATGAACTCAACTTTTAATGCAACAAAAGTTATGATAAATTGTTTTGGATTTGAGTCTCGACTGAAAAATATATGAAAAATAAAACCAATGTTTCAAACAATTTACACTTCATTTCATCACAGCTTTCATATAGATTCTGATTCTGTGTTCATTCTGTGCTCTTCTTTCGAATCTATAATTTTTTAGTTCAAATTTTCAAAAATATGCATGTTAATCCCAAAACCCTAGGATCAATTCTGAAAATTCTTGTTTACTTATGATTTGCAAGATAATGCAAGATAATAAGTGCTTGAAATTTGAGATTTATCCTTTCAAAATTTCTTGGAATCTGTTATTATAATAGGAATTCTCAGATTCTACTCATCTCTAAACAGAATAACCTTTGGTTTCCATTCTATTCAAAGATGTCTTCCAAGATATCAATTGTGAGCATAGTTTTGATCAGTTGTTAACTGAATGACAGAAACAAATGTCTTCAGTTATGGACGCAATAAAAATAAGTTTCTTTAGTCTCTGATACAGAATACAAAGGGAAGGGATTGTCTTCAGAAAAGTCTTGAGCCCAATAAAGAGTCCGAAGCGATTGGCAAATGCCATCACCGGTTGTGCTGCACAACACAAATGTCTTATGGAGTGACTAATGAAATAAGAATAGATGTGACGATAATCTGATTAAATGCCAGAACAGAATTGATCCAAATATGTCGTCGACAAAGACTAATCTTTTCTATTAAGAAATTTGCTTTTATTTCATTTCATGTCATCAATTGATGTCTAATAGAAATTTTCCATGATCCAATTGGCCAATTCCGTCTCGCTTCACATTATGATATATCTAGAACATCTCATTCTGTTTATTGTAAAAAATGTACGCTATTTGCCATTTCTTCAATTTCTGGGTAAAAAACAAGAGAAAACTTGTATTCAATTGAAGTCTATTCAAACAAAAAGTTTAAATTGATTTTCGACTGAAGAACAGAATAACTGTTAGGCTTCGGATAGCAATCAATTGTCTGATTAAAGTCTGAGTTAGTAATCAGACGTCTGTCCCAAACATATGATGTGAAGAGTAATCAAAACTAATGATTTGCGTGAAATAGACGATGGAATCAATCGCTTGGGTTATGGCTTTCCTATTATTTTTTGTACTTTACTCACAGTTATAAGTTTGTGGACACGACTGAGCCCTGATTTCTGAGTCAGAGCTCTGTTTTCTTCCATTAATTATTTGAGACTCGGAATCATTAGCTCTTCATTAATGATTGCATAGACTTTTGGCGCACACCATAACATTGGGCACATGTTTCTCTGGTATTAACAGTTTTGGGCGAACATCAAAGTTGTCGGTTATGTCAATATTCATTGCTATTAACACTTATTCTGAGCGCCAGTCAATTCATTTAAGCTCTGGTCTATCGAAATGAAAGGCCAATCGATACAATCATTTGGAAGATTTTTTCCAAACCTATTCTTGGAAAAACCATCCTCTATCTTCAGAAAGTGGAGCTAATCTGGGTTATTTTGAGTTGAATTCATGTGTAAATATCCTGGATACTCGAATTAAGATGCAAGATCATTTTATTCTTCGATAACCTAATGAGCTAAGGAAGGAATCATCGCAAATGACCATGATAATCTTATTTACAAAATTCTTCAAAACTGCTGACTCTGAAAATCTCCGAAATTTGAATTCCAGATCATTTGACATGAAATATAAAAATCAATACAAATGTCATTTTTGCGGAATAATGAGTCAATTTTGTGAATATCAGAAAAGGTTTGAGAAAATTGTTGCCTCGTTTTGGTATAAATTCTGTAATAATTTTGATTCTTATCTAAATTCTTGTCTAAAGTATGGCTCAAAAGGAATATTGTATTGAAATAAATGTGAAGTCAATGGAGTGTGAATTGAAGCAAAAATTTGCATTCATTTTAAATTCTTTTATTATTGGAGTTTTTGCCTCTCCTTTGATGGCATCGAAATCGATTGAAGAGACGACAGTTTTACTTATTTTCTCAATCATTTGGAGCTTTCAACTGAAGAACAGGACTCAGAATATTAGGAATTTCAATGAGAATTCTCTCTTTGATGGCGAATATATGCTATCAATCATTCCCTAAATGAATGCTTTCTATTCAACTGACAAACGAAGTGTTGGGAAAACTATTTAATAATATTTGAGTTCCGCAGAAGGCTTTCAAAAGCCAAGATTCTTGAGTCCAAATACCAAGAATCTAATTATTGGTCTCTCAGTTGATAATTCACTCGAGTTTTTTGTTATCCATTACTTTGGTTATCAGCTCAGTGGGTGACTTCATTCCAGGATAAATATTGATTGTCAACTTGATTCTCTCAAGATTATATCAGGAATGTTACCAAGATGAATAATAAATAAAAATTGCCTGTCAGATAAAATTGATTAAATGAAAAAAGAACAAGGAGAGTAAATGCAATTACATCAAGATAACAGAAAAAATATGAACATGATTATTTGATACGATATATTATTTATTAATAGATTCATAATGTAATTTCCGAGAAACGTCATTTAGCCGCATAAATGCACTCGATATATTCTAAGAATTTGACATGGTACACCTTCTCCATGATATTATTTGACGAGTAAAGTATCCAATCAGAATTTCCAATTATCATATATATAATTGGAGTTATTTTAGTTGGAAAATCCTGGCTTCATCTAAAAAGAGCTTGCTCGACCCAGAATTGATTGGTTGTCATTCCAGTGAAATGATTTATATTTCAGTTCATTGAGTAATAAGAAATCAATTCATTTGAATAAATAGAGATTCTTATGAACGCAATATTTTGCCGAATATTCATAATTCAAGATTAACTCAATTTCTTCGTAAAAGGTTTTCATATTTGTTTGAAACAAACAGCTCTCATATATCAAGATATAAATTGATTGGTGCTGGGAATTGCCTTGAACAAAGCTGAAGTGAAACAAAACATAATGAATAGATAGTAGTTGCTTGTTAAACCTAACTTTTTGATTTATAGACATTGGAGGCGGAGGCGAGAGTATGACACCCGAGGAAAAGGAAAGATTAGTACAACTCGAAGCCGAACGACTGGAAGCGCTCAGGTTAGATTTGCTTGGTTAAATATCAAACTGTCAATTACTCAGAGAAAAACAGGCATTTGGGGGATATTTTTCAACGGAAGAAAACTATTCTCCTCTTATTCTGTGCTCTTAATGGTTATAATTTGTGTTGAATTAGAGAACAAGAGGATAGAAGACGTGAAAAACACAGAAAACTGGAGGAAGAGAGAGAAAAAATGCGAAAAGGAATTAGAGATAAAGTATTGAATTTATTGCAATCACTTATGTTTTGATTGAGTTTAAGACTAATGGCTTTCCTCTCCATTCAGTACAACATTAAGAAAAAGGAACAGTTGAGTAAAGAAGAGTCCATTGAAATCAAGAAACAGGACTCCGTCTGTTCTGAGGGCGGACTTAATCGGAGAAAGAAAACTCCCGAAGAGATTGTCGCCGAACAAGAAGAGGCCGACCTAGATGATTTTACAAGTGAGATTTTCCTCCATTATTTAGCTAGATTTTTAATGAAAATATTTGTCCTTGTTCATAACTTTGGGGTGTAATTGATTTTATTCGTTTCTGTATTCGACTCAATGTATGGATGAGTAAAATGATTGATATTTTTTTGAAACATTTATCTTATTATTAATATTTGATTCACTCTTTAAAAAGGTATAAAAAATTTATACCAAGAATAGTCTTCAATGATTTTCATTAAATATAAAGGAGCATTTAGTTTCAAATGCTTGGAGTAATCAAATTCAACGGTTAAGTGAGAGATTAGATGAGAGTTATCTCCGAAAATCCTATTTTCAAAATGAGTGTCATTTAGTTGAAAGGTAAAAAGTGCTATAAACCCAAAGGTTTTTAGTGAGAAAATCAAATTTATTATTATTTCTATTATAATAGTTTCGGAGTAAATGTCTTCAAACAAAAAACATTTTTAAATGAAAATCTATTTTAAACTCGTTTTGAGATAAAAGTGAAAATATTCCAAACATTTATTCATTTAAATAATATTGACTTTTATCCCAAGGATTGCATAAAAAGGAGTTTAAAAAACTTTAATTTCGTTTACAGAGATGTCCAGTATTTTGCTGAAATGCCTGAAAAATGACCTGGTTGTTTGAAAAATGACATTTCTAATCTATTTAACAAGTTAATTATTGATAAAAGGGTTTAATTTAAAAGTTATATAAGAGCCAGGAAAAGTGAGACAAATTTAATGCTGGGTAAATTTAATTCTCTTCGTTGCCCATCACTGAGAGTTGAATATCGGACTAAAGTTGTGAACAAATAAAGTATTTTCGAAACTGTTTTCAATTTCTTTGCAATTCTTTACAATATTCTAATACTGTTTTTCCCCAACAAAATTGAATCTGGATCAGAGTTCAAAAACTCGCTCGAGCATAGAATCACAGAATTGAAGAATACATTAGAGAACCGGTGTGTCCTCCAATAGAGACTATACTACCAGTGCTTCGACGACTTAGACTCAGCTCTCAAAAGACGCCGAAAATTATTTATGTGAAGACTATAACCGAAAATAAAAGATTTGATATAAAATTAATTAAAATAAAACCTGTTTTTGCTAAATAATCAAAAGTTCGTAGATAACAATTTCTAATGGTTTGTATAGTTGTTTCTTTCCGTCAAATTCAAACATGTACATTTTTCAACAGAAGACAGTCCTCATAAGCACAGAATTATAGTTAAGAATTACCGAAATATTATTTGAATACTTGATATGCAAAACACGAGAATTAAGCGAAGAAACAGACTTTGAGACAGAATTGAATTTTTATCATTTGGTGACTAAAATTGTGATCAATTTTGAATAATTTTGTTAAATGATTACTATTTTCTTGGTTTAAATTATATAAATTGTTTGCGTTATATAAAACATACAGTCTATGCTCAGTTTACCATGCTCTTTTTGGAAGAATATATATTTAATTACTGACTGTTGTGATTGGAAAACATGATAACAAATAACTTCAATTAATTGATAACAATTTAGTAGTTAATTAGAAAATGAGTACAAAAAGCAAAAACTTCTATAATTTGAAGCCTAATATCGGACTTCGTCTGTAATACTGAGACTCAGAATACTATAAAAACCAAATAATTAATTAAATACCAGAATCTAAGTGTTATTCATGTGATGTGGGGTTTAATCAATTGATTTCTCGTTAAATGTTTGATAAAATATAAATATCTTCTGTATATCTCTTTCTATATTAGAAACCACATTAAAAATGCATTAATTCTATTGAAATGTGTTTTTCTCTCAGAAAAAATTTGAATAACAGTCAAAATATCGGCGAAGATTTGAGCGAAAATTTCTCGTCTCCTGTGCTCTGAAGGCTTTCCTTTTTTTACTTAAAGAATTCTGATTTGATTTGCATTTTAAATGTGTTCAGCGATTATTTGTCTCAAATCAAGTCAACTGTTTTCTAAGAAAATCTTCTTTTTCTTACGTAAAATGAGTTCTGAAATAAGTTGAGAGAAAAATGCATTAAATAAGAGTCAAAAATAACATTAAAAATGTATTTAAAATAAAAAAATATTTCAAACTATTTATTAAATCATTAAATAAATGTAAAGAAAAATTTCAATTAAGTTATCGGATTATACCATATATCTATGTAAATGACCAAGTTTAATTCTGATTACCAAATGGAATAAAACAAAACATATAAAATGAGAAAATTGTTTTATATAACCAGGATATACAACGAAATATCCAAGACACAATTGTTGAAATATCGGATTCGATTTCTGTATCGTTTGTTCGATACTATCGATTGTCATAAAAATATTCAATTCATTGAATTTAATTAATCTTTTAACTAATTTATCGTTAAATTAATATATAAATAGGTTTAGTTGATGACCAAGGTCAATTGGCAACTCATTGTACGAAAACAGTGTAGACTAACTGTAAAATCAATTCTAGATTAAAAACATTTTATTTAAAATTTGTGCTTGCCCAATTTATTCAGCACGAATGAAAATTCTGCTTCAATTATAACTATAGATTCCAATCTGAACTTGGTAACTGAAATTAAAATTTTGAAATTCAAATTCAACGACGAGGAAGAGAATTTGTTGAGTGCCTCAAATTAGTAACTATGAAATTGGAGCCAGGTAAGTGAATACTTAATTTGCTGCCTTCCAATCGGAATTGGAAGACCCAAATAAATAGAAATAATCAAATAATAAAATAATCAAGATACAATTTTATTTACAAATCTGTTTTATTTTAATTTTGTTTCAAAATCCAAATGTCGGGCACTTCTGATAATTACATATAATTTTCAAATTCAATATAATTATGGCAACAATTGTAATAAAATTGGCTAAAATTGATGACAAAAGATCACACCCAAGACACTAGAGAGACATAACAGAGTCTGAGACATGTTTATTATTTCACCATGCTGCTTTATTTGCCAGATGTTTCGATCCGACAACAAATAGCGTCTAATTGTTTTGCCTGAAGTTAAGGCCTATCATTAAAATTAATTTTTAATTATTCAGAAAAAACTAATTAAAAACCAAGAATTAAAACAAGTATTATAGTAATCGACATTTGTTTTGGATTTGAAGTACCATGGTAGTTTTTGTTGGTTTGTTTTTCATTTTGCTTGAAAATCGGTTTCTCTTCCAAAGAGAGGTTTGATTTTCTTAACTAATCGATTGAATTATAATCAGAATTATAGGTTAGAATCGATAACAATAATAATAATGGAAAAAACATTTCATAATTTCCATTTTGGGCCTAAAATTAGATAAAACCACTGAACGGTATATTTAATTAATTTGTTTTCAATTTTTATTCGAAATAACAGTTATATTAATCATTATTTCATATGTTATTTATATAATGAATAGATTTTTTGTCAAACATTACATAAAAGTAATTGAGTTTCTGTTCAAATTGAACCTTGATGACATTTTTCAATCTCTGCTGTATTTGTACACAAGTTTTCTCCATTTGTCGGAACAATGGTTGAGTTTTGCAATTATTTTTCTTCAACACTATTTGAGAATTATATCAACTCTTATGTTATATAATCTATAATACAATATATAAGATATACGTCTGTTGTCTAACGATTAGAATTAAGACCTTTTGAATCCAATGAATACTTGTTTTTATCATTCAAAACAGTACTAGGTAAGTTTGTTTTGGTTGGATAAATTCCAAGAGAAAACTCATTCTAACAATACTTTTGAATTGTTTTACGAATAATACGTTTTGTTTAAGTAGTGTTTCAAATATGAGTAATATTTATATCGAAAGAGAAATTGGATTTTAATCTACAGGTGAGGGGACTGTAAGGGGACTGAAAGGAAGGGCCTATAATTGGTTACAATATTCTGTTCCGGTATTAGTTCGCATAGAGATATTTGCTAATCCAGAAGCTGGTAATATTGAACCTGGTATAATTTCAATTTGGTCTGGGTAATTGTGGAAAACGTAAATCAAGAAGGGTCGTTTTCAATCAAAATGTATAAAGGGCAATTTTCTACACACAATTCGTTGTTTGATCTACCTGTTAGGGGTCAAATGCATCACAACATTATTAATACCCCGATTATAATTTAATTATAATTAGAGAAATTAGCATGTTTGTTTTTTATAAGCATTCCATGTTTTTTACATTAAAATAGAATTCAAGAGAAAATTACAAGATTATATGAGAGAGTAAGTGAAGGGTAACTTTTGTTTTGAAGGATACCGTATTAGCGCCAGTTTTAGATCCCTTACAATATATATTATTTACAATTAAATGTATTTTACAATAGATTTCGCAAAAAAACCAAACCTTACTTGAATTCTAAGGCTATTTACTGAATAGGATTTCCATGAAATCAATACAATTATTAAGTGAATAGGAATTCATAAACCAATCGGAATATTCTGAGTAAAGAGAATTTTAGTCATTTGTACAGTGAATGGGTTTTTAAGAGTCAAATACAACACTGAAATCACTATAATATTATTGGAAACAATCATTTAATTTACAGTTTGAGCCAAAGGCTCGTCAGTTGTCTATAGAAACCTGTTTTTCATTATTTCATTTGAAAAGCATTTGTTTTTATACATAAAATTTTTATCATATTTACTGACAGTCTATAAGAAATACTTTTACAATACATTAGAAAAATCTATCACTTCTTTGAGTTTATGTATGAGAATAATGTTTATAATCAATTGAAACGACTTTGAAGTTATTTAGAAAATCTATTTGTTTTGAACGTTTCACTATCACTTCATCTATAAAAACACACATAAACTTGGTTGAAATAAGTGGAAAACACACTACTCTTTGATAACTGGGTGATTTTGGGAATTTTTTTTCAGCGGTTGAACAAAAAAGGTATAATATTTTCCAGAATAGAGAATATTCCGTAAAATAGAAATAAATTTGAAGTATTTTTTCAAACCTATCAAGGTAAATTGAGTGTAAATTCGATAAAAGAAGGTTTTCATTCAATTTATTTCCTAATTTTTTTCGAATATTTTTTTATTTGAAAATTTTTAGCTATAATTCCTATTGACAAATATCAAGATAATAAATCAACACTTCATCTCTTGGTTCTCCAGTTTTCCTATTTTTGACTGAAATAAAATTTAGAAATTCTTTTGCTTTGAAACCATTACTCAATTAATCTCTTCATTGGATTATTTGTTTTTGAATCAAATGAATGGCAAAACCAAACCATCGCCGCTATTATCAGATGAAATAGCAGTCAATTTGTTGAAATACCCGCACATTTAGAACTTTTCAGAAGCTTTTTTGAATAATCTAGGAATGTATCTGAAGTTAATTTCAATAATCTTGTAACTTGTTTTCCATATTATATTCTTGTATACAAATAAACTCAAAGAAGAAATAATATTAATATTAATTACATTTCAATTGAAAACAAACTGTTTTTCGCCGTAAAAATTCATACAAAACGCGGAAATCAATTTTCAACAATAATTATCAGCAATCAGTTACTAATCACTAGATATTTGAGTAAATATTTCTGCTTTCTTCAAATTCTTAAATCAAACTCATCAAGCAAGTTGTGAGATAAACCATACAGAATTTGAATCGAGCATAAATCCTAGAAGAAATCCCGGCTCTTCCCAAATAGTGTCCATTTGGAGGACTGGCATATATTTGTAACCACAGCAGAGAATAATCATTAATTAAATAATATTGTTATCATTGAAGCGATTATTAATATTTTTAGAAACAAAAACCTTTTCCTCTCATTCTGTTCTGTTATACGAATAAATTGAATGAATAATACTATTTGTTTCTGTCGTTTACACACAATTGCATAGCAATAAACACAATACGCGGGGTATATATCGCACCGACAAATAGCCAGAGAAAGAGTGAGTCCAAGCGATTGCCTCCGACTATAGCTCTTCTTTATTATTATAAATCACTTCTAATGTTATTTCCTCTCATTTTCGCATTGATTCACATTCTTTTTAGGCTCTGATTTTTCTCCAGTTGTTTATACTTCACTCCAATAATGCATTTCTATTATTATTATTATTAAAACTCCTTTAATATCGTTTTCTTTAATGTAATGGTGGGTCCATTCTGTGTGACATTTGTGGCACTAATAATAATGCAGTTCTTTAGCCTTTTCTCTCATCAAATATATAGAGAGAGAAAAACTTTTATTTTAATGTCAATTATTATTATTATTGTTATTATTATTATTACTTTTGATATTAATTTCTGTATTCACTTAATAGGGTTTTCGTGTTATTTGGCTTTTATTTTAATTAAACTTAAGTTAACGTCTGGTTTTCCGTTTCATTTTAATCCTGGCTAAATGTAAACATCCTCTATATTGAAGCTTGCTCAAAGTTCTGTTCGAAATTTTTCAATTACAGTAATATTTCCCGGTTTTGAATAACTAATTATTAAATATTGTTTTCGAGTAACGAGTCTTCAAAAGGCGAAGAATAGGTTTTTTCAACAAATAATAACACAAATAATTTGAATAATAGTCAACAAAAACTTGTGTCCGGGTCATTTGGTCTACTGTATTGAACATTTCTCTTCAATCTGACCCTTAATGTCATTCACTTGGGTTTCGATCGAGTTTTTTAATTCTAAAGGAGTCGGAGAAAAGACTTTAATCAAAATCATGTTTTTAAGTCAAAGATTGAAAAATATTTTTCTTTAGACCAGAATATAGTCAACAAAAGGGACAGTCGTCTCATGAAATAACCAAAAAGAAAAGACAGTCACATGAAAATTGAAACACATTTAAAATCTTTAAATAAGTTGAAAGCAAAGCAAAATCAATGAATGAATGTTTTTTTTTCTGGGATTGTGTGCTCTTATTCTGTGCTCAGATTAATTGCAGAAAACATTTAAGAGTTGGGAACAGAAAAGACTGTTTTTTGTCAATCGGATTAAAGGATTAATTAATGGAATGAGAATAAGTGGACACTTACTGGTGAAGTCATCCTGGTCGTGTTCTGCCTGTTCTGCGGCGATCTCTTCTGGCGTCTTCTTTGCCCGGTTAATGCCACCGGCGGCGCCGCCCATCTTCTCTTCCTGTTGTTTCTTCAGCTCTGCCTCCTTTTCCTCTCTCTTTTTGATTCCGTACTAATTATATATCGGAAGAGAAAAAAACAAGAGATAAATAAATTGCAAGAAACAAATGGAAACACGTCTTATGGCCATAAGAGAACACAAGACAGTTGTAAAACAAGCAAAACCCGAGGAAAGGCATAAAACTGATTGACGACAGAACTACTCCTAAACTTGTTTTCGTTCTATCAATGGGTTTAGTTGGAGAAGAAGTCAAAGTATAGGGAAAGACATAAAAAGATGATCAACAAAATCGATGCGAATTATGAAACAGAAAAATAGGCGAAAAATAACGAATAGAAACATAAAATCTAAGCATAAATACTGAGAAAAAAACATTAATACAAACGAATGAAATAAAAATAACGAATAAATAAGAGAAATAAAGAGAAATAAAATCGATTTTATTTGAAGAAAAGGAGAAAACGAAAGGAAAGGAACATTTTTTATACTGTCTTTCCTCTCATTTCCAGTGAATGAATGAATCTATTGTTCACCTTATCTCTGATGCCCTGTCTCATGCCCTCCCTTTCCTCTTCCATCTTCCTGTGCTTCTCCTGTCGTCTTTCTTCTGCCTCTCTGAGCGCGTCTAATCGTTCCTTCTCCAATTGCTCTAATTTTTCCCTTTCCTCTGGTGTCGGTCCTTCTCCGCCGCCAATATCTATGATTAAGAGGAAGACATAAAATTGATTAATAAATATTCAGTCAAAACAATATCTGATGAATAGATTTCCAATATTTCGGTCGAATAAATCAATAATCCATGTGAAATGTGAATTACCTTGGTCAACTCACCAAGTACAGAATATTTTTGATCGAATTTAGTTTAGAACAATTCAAAACAGACCGGAGCATCCAATTATTCTTGCTAATATTGGGCCTAACCTCATATCAATTACTCATTCACTCATTATATTAATGGCTATTATTCTGTTCTCATCGATTCCCTGTCCAGTTATGGCAAAGCATAACACTCGAGGTCTCCGATGTATTGGCAAACGATAGATGTGTTTCAGTTGATTATTACGCGTATGACTCGAATGACTTATTTCTGGCACTACTTCTCTCTCCGCACAGAATTCAATACAATAACTGACAGTTCAGACAATTGGACCGAAACTTTTGTTTTACTATTGAATTGCTGTTTGGGTCCAATATTTTACTCGATATGAAAAACAGAGTGAAAGCTATTGACAAGTATTCAACTGAAAAAAGTTTTCCCTTGTTTTTTGCCGAATCGTGTGCTGTGCAGTTGCGTGAATTGAGTGCCCGCATAGAGCACACCATACGAATCACAATTAAATAAATGTTAGGGAAAGGGTCAAAATGAATGCTTTCTATTCTTGTATTAATGGAGTATAAACAGAGACACACATCAAATACAATACATATCTTTGAATAGAATTCTTTCATTTGGTAAGTGATGTGCCGTTGGGTTAAGGCATGCAATCATTGAATTGCAATTAGTCTTCCTATTGATTGCAAACCCATTTGCCTAAAACCAATTGTTATCTAGCTATTTATATTTTATGAGCCACAACCATTATGTTATGTACATAGGTATGCATATCATAGGGTTGTGCAATGAATCCAATTTAATAAAACACCCACGTCATTCATTGGAATTTTTTCTAGGCCAATTAGTTGGGCATTAATTGTTCCTTTATTTTAATTTGAATCTGGATTATAATAATTAGATATTCTTATCTTGCTTTTTTTTAATTGAAGAGCATTATGGTATAGTATACGGTAATGCAATATAAGAGCAAGGTGTTTTAATTATTCAAAAAATACTTTCATTCACTTTAAAATTCAAAAACTATTTTCCGGTTAATTAATGTCTGAATAATAATGAATTTTGTAATTAAATAATAATTAAATTAAATAAAACGAAAAGTTTTGAGTGAAAAACAAAAACAAAACTTTTAAATGTCATTCAATTTCTATCGAAAGACTCGAAAACTAATTACAGAGAAAACTATCGCTAAATAACTGACAAATAATTGTCGAAAAATTTTATGTAAATATATTCTCCAAAAATGAATTCATTAGAGAACTGGCTTCTGATTAGAGGAATGGCTTCTGATATGTAATTAGTGGAAACTTTTTTTTGACAATTTTCTATCTCTTATCAAAATATTGCGAATAGTCTCTAACCAAACAAAACTTATTCGGATAACTTTGTTCTGGCATTTGTTACGACAGCTCATTAATTACAGTATTTGATAGAACGGTATGTCAATCGGCTTTACCTCCCTTTCCATTTCGGAGCAAAACTA
This sequence comes from Punctoribates punctum, assembly GCA_034698165.1. Lineage (NCBI taxonomy): Eukaryota > Metazoa > Arthropoda > Arachnida > Sarcoptiformes > Punctoribatidae > Punctoribates > Punctoribates punctum. The sequence goes on along the minus strand of JAQGBD010001203.1, from coordinate 1,394 downwards.
TGTTTTGTAGGATTAATTACGAATTAAATCTGAGAGAATGGAAGGTAAACACAATTTGGGCATGGTCAAAATTTTGTTACACAACTTTCCATCTTTAATATTATTGAATATTTAATTAGAGACCAGAAATACTTATCATTACTTTAATGACACGGAAAAGGCATACATAGGAAGTGAAGTCATTTTTATTTATGTTTGCTTTTAGTTTATTATGAAATCGATATCTAAAACATGAATTGATGGACAAAATGATTAAAATACTAATAATTTGAGCTCCGATTCAATGTTTTAGCTCTGATATGACATTTAATGAGATATATGGAGTCCTAATTATAGTTAAAATAACCCATTATTGTCGCAACGATTATGTTTTATTCGGCTCTATTCCCAATCGGACTGACATTTGATAATTAGTCTCGGAGTGAAGGTTTAGCTTGCTAATTGCTATTCACAGAATATACCACTCATTGATTTTTGCCATAACAGCAAACCTTATATCTCATGCCTTTCAGAATCGGGTCTATCCATTGATTTGTTTGAATATTTGTGGAGGAGTTGGTCAGTGCAATAGGCAGTGCAATGGGAACACCAAAAACCTCATTACTAGACTACAAAACTGGAATATTGACCAAACAAACCAAGATTATTGATCTTTCCACTTTTAAAAATGGGTTTTATATAAGCGAACACAAAATTGGATCAATTGAGGATCACTTTCAGCCATCAACTTTTAAAATCAGTATTACCTCGATTTTAGAACATTGTAATCGATTTAAAAAAAATGTTATATATTTTATTCAAATCAGAGACTGAAATGAGTCCGGAATTTGTGATGAAAAACGTGAACCCAATCGAAAATATAATAAATTAAATTCTTCTAAATTTCAGCCAAAATGACGAAAAAATCTCCAAATCTTATCACGTCTTTTGGCAAATAATATCGTATTTTATTTTTCTGCCAAATAATCTGAAATCGACTCAAAACCCACATCATATCAGATGTAATGAAATCGAAAATTTTTTGCGGATTGAAGACTAAGTTGAGCCCAGAATAAGAAAAATAGGAATTACTGCTCAAGATTTGAGACAAACTCTTTTTGATTTGAAGTCAAAATGAAATTTTCCCAAAAAATCAATTGTTGTTAAAAATACGGCGAAATAATAGTCGAAAATCCAATAATAGGATCCGTCATCAAAATCAGATACGTTTCCCATTTTGGGGTACTTTTGATTGTCATTTCTTCTTCAGAAGTGATCATTAACCTTTCCTCTGAACTACGGCTGAAAAAGCAGCCAAACCTACTTTGAACTCTAATCAAAAGGTTATTACAGGTGTCAGTGCGAAAAAATTTTAGGAATGCCTCACAAATATCACTCGCAATTAATGGAACCTA
>JAQGBD010001202.1:0-18100 GCA_034698165.1 Punctoribates punctum | reverse complement strand
CAAAGGTATTATACATTTCTATGACTTATGATTACTAAAACATATGACACATAACTTATGTGACATAAGATAAGAGTGAAATATATTCCTATTATTACAAATTTGCAAAATATTGTCTACTTTTGAGTGACATTTGAATCATAGCTGAATATCAGGGAAAAAGAGAATCGAGTCTTCATTTCAATCGATTAATAGATAAACGAATATCTGAGTGAATACATATTTGAACACAATTCTGTATAATGGCTTTTAATAGGCTTTACCTCAATATTCAATTCAATGAAATGTTATACAATTTTCTTATAAAACGGATTTTCAATTAAAAACATATATTTCACAAATGCCTGAAATAACAGTTAATTTCAGTGCTTAAGAGTCGTTAATATAAAATATGCATTTAATGAATAATTTACTCCCATTTGAATGCATTAAATAGCAATTAAATGAATTAAAAACAACAAATTTGATTAAAAATTAATTATTTAGAGACTTACTGGTCGTCAACGCAGTCTTCAGTCATGTCTTTTGATCTGATATTTAATGATTTGTTTTGATTTCGTTATTATTATTATTGATATTTAATATCAAAACATTATTTCGTCTGATTTTGCAGACAAAAGCAAATTAATGGTAATATAAACGATTGAATAGATTAGGTGTCAATCTATTCAGTCGATGGTTTGATTTGATTTTAATTCAGTGTTAATTCAAAACTGAAATTCGTTGCAATAAATGGAAGCAAACGTCTGAAGCGATACTGAGGTTGAGGTGAATGCTATCCAAAGCATAACAACGACTGGAATACAGTGTTGTCTCTGTTGTGAGCACTGAGTCAGTGCTGTACCGATGGATCGCCTGCTTTTGATATTAGGCCAACCTCTATATGAGAGCGCAGTTGTCGATCAGGAAAGAGCTGTAAGAATAGACGCCAACAAACACCGGTCTCCCTCTCCTCTTCCCTTTATTGCTCGGAATAGAAACCACTGTTTCCACGGTTTTCATATTTTGTATCGTATTTGACACAAACCATTAATTTTTTTCCCTTCGCTTCAAAATTCAATTTAATTAAATTTATGTTCAATTTGTTGTGAATGTGATTGAATTTGTTCACAAAATTTCGTTTAAAACCAGAATCCCTGGTCTATGACTTCAACTGAAGTGGCATTTCGTGAACATTTCACTTGGAATTTGTGTCTGAGAAGAGTTACCAACAGTTTAGATAAGTTGAGGGAAGCGGTCCTTAAATGCGTTCATTGAACGAAACGAAACACTCTCTGAGTCTTCACTTCTCGTTAGCACAGAATCTGATTGAATGACAAAAATAGCTTTCGTTGTAATGATTTGTTAGTAGACATAGAAAAGGCATAAATGGCTCACAATATCAGAGAATATGATTTCAATATTTATTAAGTTTTGCATACATTTCAATAATTCACGCGACAGGCCTTCAAAACAAGCATTTCTTAAGCATTGAAATAAAGAAAACAAACCAAAGTTAAGCCTAACTTCTGATGATTCCCAATATTTTTGTGTATATTCCACTCCTGAACAGTAGCTTCGAGTAAAACGTCTTGTTAAACATGGCTTTAATTGAAGAAAAAATAACTTTAATTCAGTATTTTATTAGAGAATTCACGTTTTGAAGACATTAATTACAGCAAATATAAATGTTTGCTAAATGTTTCCGTTCAAATAAAAAGTTTATTCCGAATAAATGTCGACTCAAAACGAGAGTCACTTATAATTTATTTAATTTTATTCGAGGATTAAAAAAGAGATTTTCGTAAATAATTTGAAGATTTGACTTTTCAGACGTTTTCTCGTTTTTATCAGACATTAAATGGAGAATCGCTTTACATATATTCTAAATACAGAATAAAACTAAAAGATTTTGAATAATGAGTCGCAGGGAACAGACGTTACGGTGTTTGCCGTCTATTTGAGGAGAGAATGTTTGGCAGAGCATCGGTCAGATAAAAGGCACATTTGGAGCATAAAAACTTTTGTTGACCATTAAATCAATGGCCTGTTATGTATGGTCGGCAACGGTCTGACTGCCTGATGATAGCAAAGCTCTGTTTTCCAATACTAAACATTTCATTTAGAAGCAGATGTTTTCACAACTCTATTACTTTAATCGACAATTAGTTGAACTCAAGCATTGTTTGCTTGACTTATAGCCAAAAAGCCAAACCAATTGTCAGATAAATGAATAATTTATAGATTAATTATAACATTTGTTCCCATTTGTTGTAAGCCTCAGATAATAAGCATCAGAAATATTTGAAACAATTCGAGAGTTGAATAAAATATTCTTTTGAGGAGTGAATTACAAACTTATCTAAAGAGAGAATAATATGAGAATATGTTTGGTCTAAGATATGGTAGAATTGATAAACACGAACGAGTGATGAAAAATCGTGTAGAGTTTCAAACCATTAATATTAAGAGCAGTTATTCCTGAAAAGTCCAACAAAGTCTCGGCTCTTTTCATATACTCTTATAATCGGAGCCATAAATTTGTGCGGATTTTCTGTTGTATATGAGATATGAAGTGAAATCTCATGCAATCGTTTCAGACTCTGTTTTACATTCACTTCTCTAATAACAGATTTATTCGCTTTATTTAGTTTTGGGAATTGAAGACATTTAAGTTTGTGCTCGTTTACAGCGAATTAGTTGCGAATAAGTGCTGGGAATCGTAAGTAGGGTTCAGACAGTGAAATAAAAAAAACTTTCGACAGCCATAAAAAAAATTTAAGTAAACAACAATTTCTAATTTATTATTCAAGTTATTCTAAATGAAATAATGAGAGAAAGTCATGAATTGGTTTTTAGGGAAAACATTATTTGAGGCGAACCCACCATAAATTGCATCTGCTTTTCAAAGAAGTGGTCACAACTGAATCCACCACCAAATGGCCTGAAATAGGATTTTGACAACAAAATAGGTTTTTGGTCTCTAAAACACTCGACTCACGAAACTATAAAATACATTCATTTCCAAAGTGTATTGAATTCGTTACAAATTAATCAACTTTTCGAGAGAGAGAGAGAGAGAGAGAGAGAGAGAGAGAGAGAGAGATCCCATGGAAATTGAATTTTGTTTCGAACCAACATTTGGCAGATGCCGTCAAATTGATTTTCATTAGAAAGATTGACTCATTCTGTTGGCACCAGTTCTCCATCAGCGCAGTCCTACTCTATTTTATAAATACATCCAAATATTTATATAGATTGACTATCTTGGTACAATTCTTCTTTTTCACCTAGATCAATTAGGCAATATATTAGAGAAATTTTATTTGTTATTCTTTGAAATATTAATATTTGTGAATAACTTTTGGCTCATTTTGTTTGATAACAAGTATTTGTACCTCAAAAAGGAATTTATATAACGTTTAGATAAACAAAAGAATAATAACATTAATAACAATGAAATAGTATTTAAGATTATAATACAATTGAAGTGAATTCGGAGAACAGAACAAATTATAACTTGAATTTCGATAACTATCACATTTTATAAAAGGTTTTCATTATTTTTAGAATAATTATAATTAGTTTTTCGCTTCGAGAGAAATAACGATAATATCTATAATATGTTCGAAAGAGTTATAGTTTGAGATAATATTTGTGACAAATTATCCCAAAATTAATGTAAAAAACTTGAAGTCAACCAAATTTGTAGAAAAAATATAATTATATTTTGCTTTTTCTTTAGAAAAGGTTAAACCAAAAATGATTTGTCATTTTGCATGTAATCCAGACGAAGGTCCGGACCATTTGTCCACCGATTAAGTGTACCAAAAATATTAGCTTTTAATGACTTAATTAAACAAATTATAGCAAAAGAAACAAAAACTTAACAAATATTGACATTAATTGTGTTTTGGACTCAATCCACATAATTAAAGACAATAAATAACAGAAAAGACCTCTTTTTCATCTATTCTGCCACTCATTTGAAGACAATTACTGCACTTATGAGAAGAATTTTTGCAGACAATGATTATTATGTGAAGAATATGATGGATGACTAGAAAACATGTTTTATGAAAAATAGATTCATTGATCCGATTATCAAACCATCATTTATCAGATGGACTTTCATAGAGTAGACTTTGAGCCAACCTCTCAAACGCCTGCAAAAAGAAAACCAGAAACAAGAAAACAATTAAATGATAGCAAATATTTTCAGACAATAAGAGAGGAATTACTTCAATCTCTGCCAACGCGTCGGCAGATATTTCTGTTCTCAATGGTGGTGGCGGTAAAAAGATATCTGTAGCGTCATCTGAGCCGATGGCTGAGGAACTGGATAACGAGAGTCTATCAGATGTAGCACTGGGTAGTCTATTACGAGTGCTAACACAAGTGCTTAGAGATCGAGGCTTTCGTTTCAAAATAGAAGAAGAAGTGCTTGACTTAGGAGTACTCAGACTATTGTCTACCGACTCCGTTATTGCCGGCCTTCGGGGGATCGTTTGCGTCACTTCTTTGCTATTCTTCTCATCATCTTCTTTGTTGGTACTCTTTCTTCTGTTAAGCTTTTGTTTTTCAAGATTATTATCAGTCAGATCGTCGGGTATTTCCCATGCGAGTCGTCCCAATTCCACAGAAGACTTGGCCCTCTTTGTCGATCCCCACCGACCCTTTAGTATCTTATCGTCAACAAAGTTGCCTAAGAATCTTAAAGGACTTCTCCTAGTCTTAGGAGTGGTGCAAATCAATCCCTCATCGATTGAGCTTTTCTTAGAGCCGCCAAAACTGTCGGGAGTATTGCTGTTCGACGAGTCCAACATATCTATAGTGTTAAGGCTTTTATTTTTGTTGCTCTTCAGTGGAAATATTACTGAAAATATTGAGAGAAAATATGGTTTATTTCCTGGAAACTGAATATCATTTCCTCTAAACTGCAAAATTTGAATAATTTATTGTAGGCTTACGGGAAGGAATAGAAGAGGCGGCCCTCAGCATTTGGGACTGGGTTTTGCGCCTCAGTCGAGGACTCGAAAAGATTTTCTTTGCTCTACAGCTCAACGAATTCTTAGGGCTGTCGTCTGACACCTGACCGAAATAATCGGTTGAACTCCTCTGCAAGCCATGCATCTGACCGGCCTCTGCGTAATCGAGTGACGATCTTTTTGTCAAAGTGGCTAATCTGATCTCTTCCTGTCTTCGGGCGCACAACCGTTGAAGAGTTTCTTCTTTCGTTTGTAAGCTATCATTAGAGTCAAGGATTTTGTCGATGTCTTCAACTCTATTGACACCAAAATTATATAATTCAATGCCATTTGTTTTGTGGTTACGATTCAGTGATTGAATGAATATTTACTTATTTGTATGTTTTTCAGCGAAATCTATCCTTTTTTCGACTTTTGTTCCGCGAATTAATGGTTTATACGTTCGGTTCGGCTTTTTTGAACCGGTGCTGAAATTCTCGGCCTAAAAATGCAATTATTATTTGAATTAATATCAAATTAAGTTTTATTTTTGTCAAATTAAAGTTTTATCATTAAATTAATTTAATATGAGTTAATGCAGAGCTCAGAACATCACTAATGGTTGAGTTTAATTTGTTGTCAGCTTTTGAGAGCAATGGCCCACAAAATGATAATCATTTCATTGAAATTCAAAGAGAATTCTTCGCACTATTGATAAATAGCTGTCTTTTACTCGTTTTCCAAATTATAGCTCAGAATTTAATTTGAAAATATGACGAATAATAAATGTGTCAATCATTTGATTAGATGTTTAATCAAGTTATAACCACAGACATTCATCTTAGGGCACAGGGAGGGCACCGCATCATCACAAACATAACTATTATGAAATTTAGTAATAAAATTTATTTGAATTAATTTTTCTAGAACAAAATTCTCAATTTATGTGTCAATCAAAACTTTTTAGAATTATATAAGCTTTAGTAAACTAGCTCAAAAAGGGGGGATATTTTTACTACTCAAAAGACCTGGTGATTTGGTGACTTTTGGTCAATACCCTCAGTGGTTATCTCAATAGATCTCTTGTTTAATGGAAAGCAAAAGATAGGCTAAAAGCCAGGGTTTGGTGTCTGACCTGTTCAAGTCTGAGGGACTCAGCGTTCCTGAGTATCTCTTGGTGGGCCTCTTTGGTTGTGCTGTCACATGAAAAGTCACTTCTGTCGCCTTCGTTTTCCTGGTAGTTATTCCAGTCCTGATCTCTGGCTTTAATGCTTCTCCTAATCCTTAATCGAGATCTGAATTCATCTAATGATTCGTTTTTGTAGTGAAAGTCGTCGTCAAATATCTGCATTTTGTTGAGAGATGATCTAGATGACCGCATTTCTTCCAATTTTCTTACTATAATCATTAATTTGATTAAATTTCTCTGATTATGCAATTTGTCAGAAGATTAATCTTGATTTAAATGATTAGAATTAGCAATAAAGCCGGCATTAATCAAAAATAGGCTCAAATATATATATAATTTCACTCCATTTTTCAAAAGTATGTCAAATGGTTTTGGGAACTCTTTACAAGAACCTAATTAATGATTCTGGAAAATAGTCATTAAGCAGAGAAAACAAGTCAATCAAAGATAAGAAAACAAACTTAAAGATGTTTTTCATGAAAACCCTTCACTTGATTACAACGATAGAAAAAATTAAATTTTAATTAAACTCATTATCGATCGAACCGTGAAATCAGAAGTCATGAGTTCTTTACTTCGATTAGCAAAAGGAAAATCAAATTTTGATTTATATTCAAATTTTGGTTTTATTTTCTGTTTTATATTTTTTGCTTCAAATTATTGATTAATCACTTAATAAGCTTTCGTTCTTAAAACTGAGTCAAAGATTGGCAGTTAATTGGATGAGAAATGACTTACACTCACATCGATTAGATCCCAAGGAGTGACACGACTCTGAGCTGCTCCGGGAGATGGAAGAGGACTGATCCTCTCCAATATCTAATTGGTGAAAGTCGTCGGAATCATCACTGGAGGGGTCACTCGTGCGACGAATTGGGGGAAACTGTCACACAATTTGATCGAAGATGTCTTCAATATTCTTAATGCCAGCAAAGGAGGAGAGAAGTGAATACTTACGCGAGTGGCGGACAGACTTCTCTTGACTAATCCGTCTCCTTTGGCCTTTTCGTAGTACTTCATGCAGGGTGATTCTCGTCTATAACTCATCATTAATTCGTTGGAAATATTTTGAGTAATTAAATGATTGAAAGAATCGATAAGAGATTTGATGGAAAACTGTTTAGAATCTTAAGTCTGTCTCAAAGGAAAACATTGTCTTATTTTTAGAACCGATTCTTCTAAAAATTGTGTCATAAAATAATTGTGTTGATGTGACACTACTCGGGAGCACATCCACAGCACATCCACTACAGTCGTATTGAATATGTATTTGCAGTTTAGTCTTAATTATGTGCAAAAAACGCAGAGATCTCTGCGCCGTTTCCTTCAATGCCTCCAAATTCTGATCAAATGTTTATTTTAAGAATTCGGCCGTAAATATGGCACAACTCATAGCTGGAGAAGAGCACAGCATCTCTTGGAGAAGAGCTCACTATTCTCTGCAAAAACATTTCAAACATTTCATTAGAGAGAAGTCAAACTCTTTTGCAATAAAACTATATTTAAAGTTTTGGCTCAAATCTGATCCTATTATAGCACTGCATATAACTGTTCCCAAACTCATCTCGAAGTGGTTTTCAAAAATCGATTGCCTTTTCTTTTTGAACACCAATTGTGTTATCTTTTCATTAAATTTTGTCAAATATTTATTCAATTCGTCTAATGTTCGGCAAAAAGTATTTATTCAATCAAATGATGGGTTCGGGAGAACTATAAAAATATTTCCAAAGCAATTAAAGACAAAAATTAGGCTGAGTTAGAGTTAGGCTGTGCTCACAATATGCCTGAAACAAGAGTTTGCGCTAATAATTAACCAAATATCTAATTTTGATTTGAAAAATACTAAATTTTCAGACTTTTGGCAAACGAACAAAATAAACAATTATTCCCAAAACTATTATATCATAAGACAAATGCAATTAAAGTTCAATTCTGTGCCCAAAGAGTCGCCACAAAAATCTTTTAATAGATCTTTGTTTGCATTCAATTCAATCAAATCTAAGTTAAGAAATGTTTAATTATTATACAATTGAATCCATTCTTCCGATGACTAGAAATATACAATTTTTCACTTAATATGAGTACAAAATATGAGAAATATTAATAAATTCAATACTTTTTAAAAACTATTACACAAATTAAATAACAAATTTTGTCTCCGGGAGGGGACGGGTAACCAATAATTGGCTCATTTTTTGACAATCATATCAACAAAAGTTTATAATTTATTTCAATTGATTGATATGTTGTGCACAAAAAGGTCAGGAATTGTCAGCTTTAGTCTGATTGTGGAGTTGTTTGGGATGTTTTGCGTTGAAAACAAGTGAAGGTCTGACTCCTGTCTGACCCCCTTTCACAACATTTATATAAAAGTTCAGTAAATAAAATAAATTCAAATAAAACTTTTTTAGAAAATCTTTTAGAAAAATATGGAAAATAAATAAATAATAGTCTATAGAGTGGTGGAAGTGACCGGATTTATGCCGTGCACTAACAGAGTCGGCGGCAGATTCTTTGTCAGAATATCCAATCGCTTGAGATATTGCGGGTAATCCTCTCGGTTTGCGGGCGGAGGCGGTAAATACATGAACAGGACTGATGTGTTGTAACTGTGCTCTTGAATCATGACATTTACGTTTTGCAAATAACTATCCGTCAAAACAAAACGCTGCGGACTGTCTCCTAACGCAAGAGTCGGACCATTGCTGTAGTCCAGAGAATCCGATGATTTTGAATCAGGAGATGGAATGTCAGCCGTAATGTCAGCCGTTATGTCAGTCATACTCGACTGCAATGACTGATCCAAAGGAGAGGTTATGTGATCCCAAATAACCACTTGAATAAAGGCTTCGATTCGCAACATATGGAGAATCTGTTCCCACTGTCGTCTTAGAAGTGCCACGTCTTTGATCTTCGTGTCGACACACATAAAGACACGAACTTTGGTGGATGTCTTCCAACCGGGAACCATATGCAGAACACACGCCAATTGCATGAGAAATAGCCAACAGTTGTCTATAAGTGTAATCGAAGTCTTTGGACTGAAGAAGTTCAGTGGCCAGACATCAATATATGAAGAATTGGTGGTCGCCGTCACCGATGCCTTATATAAAGAGATTCAGTTGAAGACTAAATCATCGGAGATATGAATCAATACCTTATCGAACAGATGGAAGTGACGGGCGATACACACATTCTTTTGAAGTCTGAAAACCGAATCATAAATCATATGAATGTATTCCTCCTGAGTGAACATTCGATGGCTATTATCTTCTCTCAATGATAGGAATAACTGTCCGCGTAATTCAAGATCTTTAAGATTGTCGTAAATTATATTATTTTCGAAGAAATCGTTGGGTATTTCGTCGTCATAGAAACCAAATAATATGGTGTTCGGCTTCATAGCACCCAAACCTGCGATTCTGGCCAATTGATGCATACCTTCCCTAACACTTGTAGCGAGAGTGACCTCAACGAATGCCTTCACTTTGAGTTTGTCCAACAATTTGAGCCAAAGCGGGTACTCCTCGACAATAGGATCGGTGTCAAAGTCATCAATGGCTCCAACCTTTATGTGACCCAAAATATAGAGACCACTCTTCTTGAGGTCGTTGACGAATGTGATCAGAGGTACACAAGATCTCGGATTAGAGACAAGAAGGAGAAACTGTGGCCTCCAGTACTTGACGTGATCTTTCCTACTGTCCAACAGAAGTAAATACTTTCTGACCTGAAATTCATTCCAAACTTAATTTAGTTAACAATCAATTGATTCATTGAATACCTGATGGAAAATCAAAGCTTGGCTAATAGACCCCCAGCGGACAGGTGGGGAACGGATGTGCAGAGCAATTACCAAAAGTAAGCACATGATAATAGTTATGGCGGCGTAGAGGGAGTTAATGACAAACATCATTATAATACAGCCCAACATTCCCACTGATGTCGTCTTTCCTGAAAAATATCTGAAGGAAGGCCTGAAATTGGGCGCAGAGGTCAGCGTCAGTGAAAGACAGGCCAAGTTTATTGCAAAGTAAGACAACAAGAAAAAGACTGAAGTGATTTGAGCGATCAAATTTAGCTTGTTTATCAGAATAATGCACTGCACTGTAAACCAGGTGAAGACCACCGCCGCTACCGGATTACCAGAACGAGAGTAACGATTGATTGGTGTCAGAAGTGGTCCAAAAAGATTGTCTTTAGCAACGGCTTCGAGCACTCGAGAGGCGCCGATCAAATTGCTTAATGCGGCCGAAAGAGTGGCCGCAAATATGCCGATCGCGACAAATGGCGGCCAAAAGTTCACGTATTGCATAAACAGATAATTGTTTTGTAGAAGAAGACTGAAAAAAGATGTTTGGAATGAATTATTAAAAATTTGGAGGCATTGGACATACCCGGGACAGGTGGCTGCAGTCAGAAAAACCAAGAGCACATATGTGACGAAAGTGAAGGCTACGGCACCCAATGTTCCCCGAGGTATAGACTTTCCCGCATCTGATTAGACCAACTCTTACAGGATTGGAGTCAAAAAGGAAGGGATCATACCTTTGAGTTCACCCGACATATTAGCGCCGGCCATAATACCGGTCACTCCACTGAATAGGACACCGAAAACAACCGGAAAAGTTGTCAAATCGTTTGTCGTGTAATCGATCTCAAAGTTGGCTGAAATTTAAGAGTATTTATGGTTTGGATTAATTTAGAGACAATGCATACGATTGAGGTTTTCGGTGAATGTCTTCCATTTGAAAGAAGTAAACTCCGCTTCACTCGAGTTATAGTGGTTTCTAAACCAAGAATTTTCTTCCGGTATTTTCAGTGATTGCGGGCTTTGAAAGAGAAGACTCGCCATTACTGAGAGAGTGCTTACAATTACGGTCACAAAAATAATGACAGTTGTCTTCGCGAAAACAGAAGCGCCGACCAAACAGATCATAGCATTTGTTAGATTCAGAACTGATCCGTAAAGAATCGAATGCCAGTGAGTGTCCGGCAGAATGGCTGCGATTCCACCCGAAGGCCCAAAGTTGTTGATAATGCCCTCAACACAACCGGTGATGTAAAGAGCACTCGAGAAGATGTTGGCCACAAAGAACAGCGTTCCTATACTTCCGCCAAATTCTGGTCCCAACGCACGGCTTATCATAACTTTAAATACAAAACCAAATGAGTAAAACATATATCAAAGAAGCGGTCTTACAATAAGCGCCACCGCCTTCAATGGCACCGTTAGTACTGATGGCGCAAATGGACAGAACAGTGAACACTAATATACTGTACGCTAAGATTAACTCTAATAAAGTGGTAAAAACTCCCGAATTTCCGACAATAAAACCTATAATTGGATTAAATAACTATTAATTTGTGTTTCAATGACTTTCACGAAACGAATTACCGATTCGTAGGAATAGAATCGCACTAAACATCGAAAGACAGACGGGTGTGAAAACACCCGAAAATGTGGTCAAATTCTTGACATCTGTCTGCCGTTGAGGACTTGAATTTGAAGGACTGGAGCCCCCACTCAGGTTTCGAAATAGCCTTTAAATAGATTACGTGAACAGCTGTTAAACTAAAGTTTGAGCAAAATATATGACAGACCTGACGTGCCTTAAGATGGGTGTCCTCTCATTATTGTTGACCTGTCCTTCGGGAAAGATCGACGCCGTCGATGAGGCGGTACTCAAAGTATCGCCGACTGGACTGACTAATGGATTGTCAGAAAATTGTTTTTCGTTAAAATCATGTTTAATGAGATTAGATTCGGATTTATTGGTAAAAAACCCACAAAATTGAGACATTATTCCATATAATCTAAAATTGCTATCAATTGGTGACGATTTCAATGCATTGAAAAGCCATTGAGATATCTCTAATCAACGGTTGAATACTTGGAAACGCAATCCTATTATAAAAGTTAATCAAATAGTTATTATTTACACAACTTTTGAGTAAATCTATTGAAATGATTACAAAATACAATCGAATTATGTTTTTGAGACTTACTTAGAGTCCAAAAGTAAGACAAATATTGAGCTGTAATTCAATAAAATAACGATTTTTTATGAAACATATACTAAAAACTCCCACAAAAAGTATTGACAACGACTTGATTTATGATTAACTAAATTATTAATTCATAAAACTATTCATAAAAAGTGAGATTTGAGTGAAAAAAATAATGAAAACAAATACTGGTTTTGAGGTCTATTGACAGCGCATGTCATCAGTCAATGCATTGCGTTATTTAAAAGACATAAACAAAAAGTTTTTTCATTTCTCTTTACAACTCTTTATATTCTTAACTAATTTTCGATATTTTATGGTTTGCTTTGAATCATATTATTGTTTATCAACCTTCAGCTGATTCACAGCTAATTAAATGTCATTTCAGTTCAGATGTTTTGTTCAAATTCCAGACTTTTCTCCACATTTTGACTCATTTAAAACAACTGTGACTTTGAAACCCAATTTGTTGTCACACTTTTCAAATGATGGCAATAATTGGAATAAACTTTTGACAAACCTTTGATTACAGTTATCACAAGACATGAGTTTCAATAATTTGTTTAATGGAAGAAATTAAAAGCGATTTTGTATTAAATTGTGTTTTATTTGAAGTAAAAGTCAATCGGAATAAGTGTTAAGTTTCTCAACAATTTTGCACAACTCGTCGGTTATAGTGAAGGGAAAGCCATAGAATGTCTTTCGTTTGTCTTCATTGAGTTTGTATGTAATCATATACCAGGAACTGGCCCTCAGACTCCTCTCTTCGGAACCACAAAATTCAGACTCAGTTTTGAACATTTGGTTGAATTCAGTGAACACTTTGTCGACCAATGATTCCAACAACTCGTGGATGTCATTCATTTCAGTCCTTCCCGTCACATATCGGTTAGTCTTATTGAAGGCTCCACTCAGGAGTACCGCTTCGGAGGACAGACCGAATCTATTTAACAAATACTTTATTTTCTCTGTATATAAGAGAAAGAGATCTGTGGCCCACTCCTCATACTTTTGCCAACCTATCCATCAATTGATTCATTAGTTTTCAAATAATTTCAAATAATTTCAAATCAAAAGCATTTAAAACCTTTTAACTCAAACTTAGAGTTGGGTTCGGCTTTGATTTCGGGTTCAATTTGACTCTGAATTCTCATTTCGAAATCACAGGACATTCTGTATAACTGTCCCAAAATTTTTACCGATAAATAAGACTTCTTTTCGGAGAACTTTTCCATAAAATCCGGATATAGTTTTGGTTTCTCTTTCCTATCAATTAAACAAAAATATAAATAACCAGAAAATTGGTATCAATTTAAATGACTGACCAATCGATTGACTCAACGATTCCTGTTTTGACAAAATCGAGAGCAATGGAGTACTTGCGGGCGAGACTCATACAGATCTGGTTGAAGATGCCGTCCGCGAAGAAGTCTGCGTTCGCCAAATGTGCGTTCGCCAGAAGTCCGACGTTATTCCTGAGTATGTAATCGCAGTAGAAGTCAAGTATGTCCTCAACCTCTGCGTCGTGATCCAGTTCTTGGCTTTTACTCGAAGGGAAATGCATTGCAGGGATGTTCTCCCCTTTGAATATCAGTTCACAGTTCCAGAAGAGAGCGTATTCGTCGCCATCCAAATCACTTCCGGCCATTTCATCGCAATGAGGGCGCGAACCCTTCGAAGGGAATACCAAACAGTCTTTGATATGACTGAGCGCTGGAATGTCAACGGCTGTCATTTTGCGGACATCTCCCGGATGAAGACACGGGAACTTTGTTATCATCACTTCTCCTTCTAATATAAAGTATTGATTGGTGGGAACGCCGTCTTTGTTAACATTAGAGAGTTTTGCGAACACCTGTCCGTATTCTAGAGTTCCCGTCTCGTCGAGTACTCCGAAGGCAATCCTTCCCCTATTCATCGGTACTTTGATTCTGGCCTTTGATTTCAGTTCTCTTATTCGATGAGGTATTAGACAATCGACTATTTGTCTGAATATGGGTTCCCTCAGGAATGGGATTCCGGACTCAAATAATCTCTCGTAAGGAATACAAAGACTGCTCGACGTCTGGAAGAGAGTGAGTGCAGAGCTCTCACACACCCGAGAATTGGCTAAACTTTTGAGATTGTCCTGGAGCATTCCCAGAAACACTTGAGGATCGACTTTCAACTGTTCCAATATTGTTATCAGAGGTCTGTTCAAATAGACGGGACGGGGAGCCGACAGTTTGAGAATACCTAATGATCTGTCGTTTGATTCATACTTTTTCATACTCTCTCTGAATATAATGTGTTCGCCTCTGAGCTTAGGGTTGACCACAAGCATACCCTTACAGCCCCCGAATCTGATTTGCATGGCTGAGGGTCTGTGGACGCACTCATTGGGTAACTGATTGTAAACCTTTTCGGCGATTTGTTCGGAAACCATTCCAATGCCGTCGGAGAAGACGTATTTCTCTTTAGTCAGGAGCTGTGGATTCCTAAAGTCACGTTTGAAACCGCCCTCAATGTCAGGGAAGACATCAATCTTTGTTTCTTTGCTTATGTTTATGTGAGTCATAGCCTGTGAGAAGACGAGTCCGAGTCGGGCCACATATTTGGGAACATTGCGACGGATTTTACTCATATCTCCCACCGATTCCCGAATCGATTCTGCAGTTCGACCACAACTGTCCTTTGCGTACAAAATGATTCCGTTGTCTCTGAGCTGACTCGAAGAACTGCCCAACAATTGGAAAACCCGTTCCCCTATTCTGACGCCATTCAAGAGTGGATTTTTGACAATCTTTTTGACGAAATTGATTTGATTGAGTCGAGAGCCCGACTGTTGAACTGTATAACTGAGTCCCTGTAAGTTGTCTTCACGTATAGTAAGTCTTAAAGTATAGTCCGGTTCAGAGTTGACCACAAAACGGCTTTTGAGTATTGGTTGCGGTGGAAGTAAGAGGAGTCGGGTGGGCGTCAAAATACAGCGACGGATTTCCTCCAATTCAGTGTTGAATGACTTCATATCTATTTTTTGGACATCCCTTTCATACTTTCTCTTCAAAGGATAGAAAGTCTTTTCCAAAGCAATGGAAATACGAAATATAGTTCTGCTGTCAATTATAGATGAGATCTGAAACAAGGCTTCTTCGGTGGCCTTTGGATTATTCTGTGCGAAGAGTTCGACTTTTTCCATGAAACTGATTGTTTCGAATTTGAAGAATAACTCATCCGATGCCTGAAAAGTGTGCGAAAATATTGAAAGATATGCATATCTGACGGCAAACGGAAGACTAATATTATTCGTGTCCAACAGATAATCAATTTCTCGGGAATTAACGCAATTGTGTTCACTAATGGGTCCGAAATATACGGGTATTTGTGCGAAATGTCTGATCATATTTATGAGGGAATAGGGATCACAAATACTCGACTCGTATTTGAATTTCTCAAAAAACTCATTCTTAATGTTCGGCACTTCGATGACAACGACATTACTTTTGCCAATAGTTTCAGCGGAGAGTCCGTAGAACTCATTCTCTCGAATCCAATGAGTATTACCGGAGATCTCGTCGGTGTGGACCCCGACATACGAGTCATACATCTCTCGAGAGCTCTGTTTCGGGTATTTATTCCTCTTATTCGGCGATTCAAACGGTTTGTTATCCTTTTCCACGATATAGAGTATCGGCGGATGATTCAGATTAATGTGAAGTTTCATTGAATCCAATTCAGTGAAGACAATCATTGACTCGATTGAGGAGTAATCGATATCCAGTTTATAGCGGAGGTTAACGAAGAACTTCTTATTATTGCCGCCACTCGTCAGACGAAACTTAAGGCTAAGACATTTGCGGATGTGATAGAACTCAGCGGTGGAGTCGTCTTTTGCGATGTGGTATTTGCTGTTAAAGTAATTGCGATCATTGCTGTCGTAATGTTTTATAAATTGCGTCAAATCGTTAAAAGTTCCCAATTTGAAGGACTTTAAGTGAAACGACTGAAAAGTCTCCACTCTTTCCGTCTTTGATAACCACTTATAAGTCTCATCGCTGAACGAAAACCAGGTATTCCTCAAAGAGTTTTCTGAACATATATTTGAGATTATTTTCTTGACCGCCAAATGAGCGCTCTTTTCGAGGGTCAACTGTCCGGTGAATCTGCAGACGCCTTCGTCTTCGTAATAATTCTTTTCTGAACTGTTGGCGGGAGTTGTCATCGGTTCCAAAGTGACTGCACTCACATTACTGATCCGTCGAAGAATAGTTTGAATACTTTTGGCGACGCCTTTCCGCCACTCATTTCTATTGCTGTCATTGCGATCGATATCCGAATCGATTTCGAAGATCTTTTCGGGAATTTCGCTCAAATGTATTATATCTATGGATAGGGATGTGCTCTGAAACATGACTTAAATCAAACTTTTAGAAGAACTAAATTAGACACAAATCACAAGATTTTCTAAAACAATGAGAAATAACTCCAAAACTGAATTCAAATCATTTGAATTGAAACGAATTCTATTATTGAAATCACGAGATATTTGGCTTTTAGTCGCGCGACACAAAACTCTACTTATTTTTGATCCTCATATTTATCATCATTTTATTGAACAAAATTCCTTTAAAAAGGCAAAGATTAAGAGAAATCATTGGTTCGAACGGTATTTTGTTCCGATTGCTTGACTTCACCGGTGATTGAATCCACGGTTTTAATAGAATTGGCTGAAGAAACAGCAGAAAGACTCTCAATATCTCTGATATTTGTAAGCATTTCCTTTTGTTTTCGGGTTTCAGTATAAGTAATCCAAAGGAGAGATATAGTCAGCGCCAAACCAATGACCACAATCACTGCCAAAACTATTCCGATAACTATAAGTAAGGTTTTATTATCATTTTTTTCATTGAATTCTGGAATTTCTGTTTCATCTGTGGGTTCTTCCGTTGATTCATAAGTGTCGTCAGTTTGGGTTTGGGACTGAGCTTGGGTTTCGTTTTTCAACATATTTGGAACTTCAGTGGTTTGTTTGCAGTTTTCAATCCATTCACTGATATCTCTTATTTGACAAAATGGTGTCCATTTGCTAAAACTGATAGGTATTTGACAGAACTGTCTTCCGGCCAATAAATGCAAATATTTCTTATCAGAGTAGTAAACGGCAAACGCAGCGGTAATATTCTGACCCTTTAATTGATAGAATACTTTATTTTTCAAGTCTTGAGACTCTGGATCTGTTTCGTTGACGAATCTGAACTCTTTGAGAGATCCGTTTTGTCGAGTTAATAGCCATTGCTTTTCTTGTTTGTCCTGAGAAAATGATTTGATTCCCGTCTCATTTCTGTCACTATTATTTAAGTAGTGGAGAAATTTGAGCTTGCTTTTCCTATCTTCAAGAACTCTGATGACTTCAAATTGTGTTCTTTCGGTGTCGTTCTCCAATAAATCTTTCATATCTCGGCTAAAACTTCTATTTTTGAAAAATTCCAAATATATATATTCCTGAGACTGAAAAAACTGTTAGAAATGCGATTATAGATAAAATTATAATACATTTATCAGTTGAAAAGCTTTTTCGGAACTCTGTGTAAAGAAGGCCGAAGTGATCGATGGCTTCAATTGTGAACTCAAATCTTTAAGCTTTTTATGAGATATTACTTTAAAAGAATTTAATTCTCTATTCGTTGACTGCAATTCATAGAAGTCTTCTCCGATGAAAAATGTATATTTTCGGGACTTCGTCGACACATTCTGTGACGGGTCTCGGATTTCCGACAAAACGGAGTCAACCAATAGATTCTGTGTCCGATCGCAGAATATATTCTGAAATCAATAATAAACTTATTATTTATATAAATTGCATCCAAAGTGACGAACCGTATCAATGGTCGATCCCTTCGTCCAAATCATTGAAATTATATACAATTTCAAGAAATACATAGTTTTTGAGTAACCTTTGAAGAGATTTTTGTGTAAA
>JAQGBD010001201.1:0-18104 GCA_034698165.1 Punctoribates punctum | reverse complement strand
TATTCAGTGGAATAACTATTGGAACGTCTTTTTTAAAATACTCAATGATTCAGAATTATGTCATTTTTCTCAAACAATTTTTATCTTCTTCTTTAACACCTGTCCTTCAATGCCTTCAATGCTTTCTATGCCATCAATAAAGCATTGATTTCGTCGTTTGGACAGAAGTTATACTTTTTCTAAACATAATTATAAGTTATAACAAGTCTTCGATTATTGGACCAAACCTTTGATAAGTTGTTTTATTGATGTTTTCTCTAGCATTCAATCAAACAATTTAAACATTAAATCAAAAAAGTAGTTTCATTGCAAATATATCCCACTCTTAACACTCAAAGGACTTGAGAGAAGAAAACGTGAAAAGAATCGCAACTCAAGGCTGACAACTGACAACTGGGCGCTCAGAATCAGTTTCGGATCAGATTTATAGTCAAGTTTCTCAAACATTAACATTGATTTTGCATTCAATCCTATTTTGAATTCAAGACATCGTAGAGGAAAATATTGAGACATTATTTGAAATATTATTCGGGAATAAAATTTCTTCGCAACTAATTAGATATGATTTGGTTCTCAGAATTGCCTCAAATAATATTCAATTTGCATATCAATTGACAATAATTGAAATTAGATTTTGTTTGAAATCTTATCTAAAATTATGGTAATTGTGAGGAAAACTCATATTAACCTCAGTTTTCTTAAAACAATTATGAGTTTCGATAAAAAACGAAATCCATTTGAACAACAAATTATGAGAAATATTAGGAGCAAACTATAATTATTTGACCGGAATGTGTTTCACAGTTCACTTGTGTCGTACAATACCTCTGCAGACAATACCTGTGCCGACGCATAGCTATCCTTTTTGCGATTTAACTCACTCTGAAAGTTCATAAAATTCAACATAAATTTCAATATTTTTTAATCAAATTAATTTGTGTTTTCATCAAAAATCGTTTAAATAGTTTTGAGTGAAATTCCATATAATTTGATAAATCTTAACGAACCGAATGTTCTTTTGATTTATAGTTTAATTTATTAAAGTTATGTAATTCTGTTTACTTTTTAATCGTATTCAGGTTTGTGTGAAATTTTTTTCATATTTGTTTTATTGCAATATAAATAAGGTTTACAAATAAGATATCGATTGCGTTATTTAAGACATTAATTCAAATATGAGTTTCGATTCGTTCGGTTTAATCGCTCGGAATCGCTGACAGAAAACCGTTTTTTTATTTCAAAAAATATGAATTCCTTTTTATATTGAGGTAAAAATGAGAAGCATTTGATGTGATTATCTCAGATTTAGGTCGATCTGTACCCTCGAAGATGAAAAATATTACAACTGTTAAAGAGTTGTGATGTTCGCCAAAAACCATTTTGGATGTCATTTCTCATATGATTTTTTGCTAACATTGTGAACAAGTTATGAATAAAAATCCAATGAAATTCTCGGTTTATTTTGATTCTAAACTTTTTTGTCTCTGAATTTCATTGATTTTGATTAATGCAATGATTATTGGGATTTCACTGTTCGCTAGTTTTGGGTCAAAACCGATATCTGTGAAGTGATTTGCGTTTGGTTTCCAT
Organism: Punctoribates punctum; assembly: GCA_034698165.1. Taxonomy (NCBI): domain Eukaryota; kingdom Metazoa; phylum Arthropoda; class Arachnida; order Sarcoptiformes; family Punctoribatidae; genus Punctoribates; species Punctoribates punctum. The sequence goes on along the minus strand of JAQGBD010001201.1, from coordinate 16,514 downwards.
TATATTCATTCGTTTCCAATCTTTATATGGATTTTATATAATTTTATTGGTTTTTAAATAAGTTTTGTATAATATTGTCGTTGACTTTGAATTTAAGTCAACAGAGAATACAATTAGAGACGCGTCGATAGAAATTCCGACACAGCCTTTAAAAGAGAGACAAAGCCAGGGGTGGAGAACCAACTGAAAAGGCTGAAGGGAATCAAAGAAGAGTAGTTGTACATCAAAAGGCTAAGAGGCACAGGCATAAGCACAGGCACAGGCACAGGCACAGGTAGGTGAAATTAAGAGAAACTTCAAGGGCATTGATGCTGAGTTTTCCTCCTGTAATCAGAGGTGTATTTATAGGTCTGTCAGTGAATTCACATAAGACTGAGACATAAGTTATTCTGATTATTATTATTATTGTTGATTCTGTGGAAAGTGAATCCGTACGGCATTGCACTTAACTTCACGCAAACCGGTTATCAATTGCCATAAAAAACTATTTCTATTCGGTTAGACGTTTGGGCTTCTAATCGGTTGTCGTGTTTTTGTTTACAAACGTATTCCAGACTTCATTTGAATCGCAATGCAATTGCATTAACACTCTCTCCAAGACTCAAACGTTTTCTTCTTTTCACTGATATTTGTTTCTAAACTCAAACAAAGTCACGTTTTTAAGCATAAGCCAAATGTTGCATAACTCAGCCGAGTCTTAAATTACGGTAAGATTTTCGCTTATTATAAGATTTAAATATCTTTTGTCAAGACTTTCATTAGATTTGTGTTTAATGATTGCTCTCTGAATCATAAGTTGATTATCAAACAGAGTTATGCAATCACTTCACTCAAACCTATTCTTATTTTTCTTCAATTTTAATGTATTTATAAAAATAAAAGTGTTTTTGTCTCTATTTGTGATATTATGTAACTTCTTATAAGTTGTGATACGTTTGCTTTGAGTTGAGCTCATCATTAAATGCAATGAATAATTGGCCGCAAAGTGTACTAAATCTGATTGAATTGACACATAATTTGGTATCAATTGAGACATAATTCACATTACAATAGACTGAAAATCCGGAAAACTTTTCCTCAATTCTAGAACTGAGAGAAACAAAAAGATTTTTTCGAAAGCGTTTGTTATTAACTCATAATTTAAGATAAGTTAATATAAGGATTGACTTTAAATTATGTTATGTTAGCGGTTGTGTTGTATTAATATTTAGAAATATGTGACTTTCTTTCTCACAATTGTGTCAACCATTGGATAATTAGTTTGCAGACAAGGTTTGGCTGATCTCGACGTTAATAAACTGAATTAACACAACTCTGAAATGAAATTTTCTTTCTCTTGTTATAAGTTTTATGGAACGAAACATTAATTTTTTGACTTCAGTGACAAATAAAAATTCATTTCACTTATCGTTCATTTATTAAAAACGGGTCAAAGAATTGTTCAATACTTGGAGTATATGTTTTTTCAATTTCAAGATTTTTCGATGTTTTTTGTGTAAAATTCAATGCTTTCGACAAATGATTCATCAATTATTTGATCGCAATATTTGATTAAATAAGAAAATCTATTGAAAGATCATTTAATTTAAAAAAGTGATCCTTCAAACAAACCATATCTGAGGCAAAACTTGATTTTTGCATCGCCTGTGTATGGGATGGTCTGTTGTATAACCAGATCTTTTTTATAATATCTGCCATAATAACCATAACCAGTGCTGTCAACAGAGGCCTTAAATTTTGTGGTTCTAATAAATAATTAGATGTCATCTTATTATCATTAAATTGTAATGAATATTATTTACCACTAATTAAGAGATGAATTGGCTATTAGTCTATGGCTTACTTCCAATCACTTGAATGAAGAATAATTGTCATAATTAGGGCACAGAATAAATATTCTTAATTCAAGTTTTTGTCTCTCAAATCAGTTCGTTTTCTTCTAAACGAAAACAACGATTAATTCGCCAATAATTTCGTTTTCATTCATTTTAAAGTTTTATAATTAAGAAATCAATTGATTAAAAGTGTTTTTTAGTCAATATATAGAAATAGTAGTCAAGGACTGACTCTCTTGACATCATCTCTTTGTTTCAGGTACTTCTCAACTAATTGGAGAGGACTGGACTCAAGGACAAAATTCTCTTCAAAATTCTTTTGTTGGATTTTTAAAAATTTCGTGAAAAAGTGAAAGTGATATACAAAATAAACATCCGAAGCACTGGCATAATGTTGGGGCCGAGTGTTTGTCTTAGTCTAACAATACTTGTTCTTTCGTTTTGGGAAGGAGTGAAAGGTATGTGACATTGAATTGTTTTGCTTTAATGCCATCGATTATTGGGTCAAAGTATTCGCCTTTCGTTTGAGTTTCGCATAACTTTGTTGTCAGTCAAACGTTTGCCACACTTTCGCCAAAACTATCACTAATTGAACAAAATTTCAATTCAGTGGCAGATAATTGTCTTATTATTTTACGCTCCAATTAATTCACAATTTTCTCCTTTAATCAATACTTTCTCTTTATGGATGTGCTCTTTTTTTCAAGCCACCAATAGTTCTTGCAAAATAGACCTCGATCTCGATCAGATTGAGAAATAGACGTCTACTAGAAAAGGAAAACCGTTTGATATTTTCATCATATTTTCAAAATTAAAATTTATAGAAAAAATATTTTCTCATTTAAATTAATAGAAAATAATTGGTATTTAACTTCAATTACTTTAAATGCGTTGAAAACAAATAACAAAATGTTTAAAACAAAGCATTAATTATTATTATTAAGTATTAGTTATTTATTCGACTTTAAAATACTCGAAACCATTATTTAAACAAATTATGAAAAGTCAGAGCAATAAATGTATTTAAATTTGTTAATAATTATTCCGATTCGTGTCTGACCTTTAGAATCATTAACTCAATCATTGATTAGGGAGTTATGAAAATTTAATTAAACACATTTCAACAGATACTCCATAGAATTCTAATAAATGTCCAGGATATTGTTGGCAAATATTTCTTAAACAATAACAGAAATAATTTTCCTTGTTTAGTCTTTACACAATTCCTCCAATTTGGATCTAATTAAGAGAAATGACCATGTTATATATATGTCAAATATTCAATTTATCATTTTCTCAAAGGTGTCCCCAATTTGAACGCCACATCTCAGGAGGCGATTATTGTTTTCGGAGGCGAAGAGGCGTATATTGACTGCAAAGTCGAAAAATTAGAGAACTTCACCGTTTTGTTCAAATATGTGAGTCCTGACAACTCTGACAAAAGTGAGATCATATCCGCCGGCAATGTTATGATCTCAAGCGATAACCGCTATTCAGTGTTCCATCACCCTGGTACTCATTAATTCATATGACTTTATTTTTTGATTTTTAACTCAAACTGCTTTCAGAGCACAGCATTTGGGTCTTGAAAATAAAAGAAACCAAAGGCTCTGATGCGGGTATTTATATCTGTGAGACTAATTCAAATCCGAAGCAACAAATGGCACGACTTCTCAATATAATCGATTCCGAGTCGAGTGAGACTAACGACAAAACTGATGTTCTCTCTGATGTCAATCATAACTATACCGAGTGCTGTATTAACGAAGATGTCCCCGATATGTGCCATTCTCTCTGTCATATGAGTGGTCTGGTCAGTAACCAAATCCCTTCGACAACGATTCACACATGTCTTCAACATTTACCGAGTATTACAAAGTGTCTGAACGGCGGCCGAAATAACCTCAACTGTTGTCGACGACAAAACATTCCTAATCCGTGTCTCTCTGTTTGTGTCGGGAATTTCACTCTGAGTACAGTCACTGATCACATGACTTGTATGGACTTCGCGGCACCGATGTTGGCCTGTATCGCAGAGGGCATCGAAACCCTTCCTCCACAGCCAGAAGACGTGACCGTAGAGCCCATATCTGCTACAGAGCTCAGAATCAAATGGTTTAAAGAGGAGCACCCCAACGGCGCACAAATAGATTCCTATCAAATAAATATCACAGAATTGCATACTTTCGATGACATTCAGGACAACAAAAAGATTAATAATCTAAGCATTAAAGACAACACCCGTTCGGCGCCTAACGGTCTCCAAAAGACAATTACAGTAAACTCTACTCTAAATGATTACACAATCAAAGAGCTGAAGCCGTTCACAATGTATGAAATCCAAATGACAGCCGTCAATAGGTTTGGTAGTAGTCTTCCCACAGATACTATGCGAGCCCTCACTTTGACTCCAGAATCTGATTCTCAGAAAATACCTCTTAATTCCAAAAATGAACCAAAGCTTCCGAATATAAAGAAATGCTGTGCAGACAATGGCGTTGTCTTAGACCGTTGTCTCAACACATTATGCGATCCGACTAAAGCAGATACGGCCAGTCTTTCTGATCTGATGATATGTGCACCATGGTATATTTTCTTATAGTTCATTCAAAGCATTCACTGTTATATTCCTTCAGGGCTAACGTCACTTTCAAATGTATGGCATTAGAAACGAGTGAAGACCAGTTCACAGACCACTCCAGTTGTTGTGAACAGAGAGGAGTATCCCCGGTCTGCCTCTCGCTGTGTAAGGGAAATGTCAAAAGAATAGGTGAGAAATGGAATATAATTTCAAAATTTGATTTTATTTTGTTTTATTGAAAGATTTTCGACATTTCGTTTGTTTGGATCACATGTCGGTTAGTATTGAATTACTCATAATTCTAGCAAAAGATTGATTAAAAGTACTTTGTTTGAAGACATACACGAATTGCATTCTATCCCACCATAAAGTCCTTTCGAGCGAACCCCAGGACTTCAGAGTGAGTAATGTTCACCACAATTGGGCGATTCTCAAATGGAAAGCCCCTAAGAAGTTGGCCCACACTGTAGTCAAATACTACGTTCATTGGAGGGAAACCTCTTCTGATTCTCCAAATGTGTATCAGATTGAAGTGAGTCCTCGTTCTCCGCACTTAATCGACAATTTAAAGCCCGGCTTCAGATACGAAGCTTTTGTTTCTGCGGTCAATAATTATGGGGTCAGTCAGGGCTCTGTTCGGGTGATATTCTCCACTCCAAGGATCGCAACTCCAGAAGAAATAGAAATGGAAGAAACGAATACCGGTTATAATGAGACCGCTTGTTGTGTGAGGGCTGGTCTCTCTAAAAAGTGTTTACCCCTGTGCTCTTATAAAGTGAAAGTGGCCGATGTCTTCAACCTCTCCTCTTCTTGTGTGGACTCATTATCTACTCTAATCAGATGTGGAACGGGTGGAAGAAATCACGTTCCCTGTTGCAGAAGGCGTGATGTGTCTGACTCTTGCCTTAATGTGTGCGCCGGACTTATGGACTCCTCATCTTTCGTTGTGGCCACGCGTTGTGCTCAGGATTTTGGTAAAATCATTCAATGCATGGAAGAGGGCTCCGGACTACTACCGGGAATGCCTGTTGGACTTCACGCAAATTTTATCACAAAAAGTAGTATTCATTTGCAATGGAAGCCGGCCTTAGAGGACGTGGACGCCTCACATATCACATATCAGGTGCGATATGCAAAGACTGATCAGTCAATTCCTTTGCATCCTTTGGAGCACACAAATAGTCAAAACGCGTCCCAAACCAAAGCCATAATTGGAAGTCTTGAGCCCAACACTCACTACAGTATTTACGTTACGGCACATAACGTCTACGGCGTATCCCTTCCATCGCTGATATTATTGGTTAAAACGATGGCTGAGGACGAGTCCGAACAGAAGACTATAGTGCACTCGAGATTAGGTCCGCCCCATTCACTCGAACTGATTCATCAAACTGTAGACTCAATAACCGTGAAGTGGTTACCCCCTCTCTATGTTCCCACCGATTCGACCATTAGTTATATCGTTTACTATAAAGCCATTAATGGAACCGCTGTTAAATCGAGTCCATCGAAGGACAGTTGGTTCAGTATTTTAACTCCTTATACAACGATATACTTAACTAACCTCACTTATAATACTGAGTACGCACTGGCTATTCAGGCCATTACAGAAAGAAACGAAACCAGCACTTCCTCAGAGATAATTCTCGTTTGGACAGATCCTCCCATTCCATCAGCTGTTCAAATGCCACTAATAATACCCGCCGGTCCTGTTGTTGAGGGTTCAAACATAACTGTGATGTGTATCGCAATGGGAACACCCGTTCCTTTTACATCAATGTTTATCAATGGAAAATTAATATCAAAGCAGGAGAGCCGACACTTGGCCTTCACTATAATCAATGTCAACCGAAACTTAACCTCTATCTCGTGCTATGCAGTCAATGGCGAGGGAAAGGACAGTCATTCGGCCCAAAGTTCTATCGATATATTCGTCAGATGTATGTCTTATTATTAGTTTTCGCGTCCATTAAACTAATCGTTTGAATTCAGTTAAGCCGACAGCTGTAGGAATGCCTCAATTGAGTTCAGCTCCTATTGGAGGAACAGCTCGTCTTTTCTGCATGATTTCTGCAAATGTAAGTCACATTTAATTCATTTCTTCAACTCAATTGAAACATTGGTCTGGAATAGCCTCAGCCCCGAGTGTTTTGGTACCGACAGCACAACACAGATATTGTTCAGTTGCACCCCAACGACAACATCAATATGATAACAGTTCCTCATTCAGAGGTCAGTCGTTTGGCTAATATTTATGTAAACTATTCTAATGCTTTGAAATATTCTATGGATTAGTTGGCGATGACTTATATCTTCACTTTACTCATCAAAACCACAGCGAAGACAGACGACGGAAATTATATGTATTTTATTTTTTGTTTTACTTATTTAATAGTCAGACCATTGAATTGAAATATATTTAGGTGCACCACAGAGAATGAGTATGGTAAATCTGTTATTTCACTCACATTAGACGTAACTGAAAATACAGTTCAGCCGAGAAACACAAGCAGTGAGTCCTTTCCTCAAAGACACAGAATTCTGGTTATTCTTAAAACTAATTTCTTGAATAGATTGTTGTGTCGAACAGGGAGTGAGTCCCGAATGTTTAGATGTCTGTTCCCTAGATATTGACATCGAGACAGCTCTTACTCGTCCAAAATGTTTCGCTGATTTGGATAAATTGATGAATTGTGCGGCAGGTATGTCCTCAATATCCTCAAAACATTTAATTTAAAATTATGTTAAAAATCAAAATTATTGTCAGACGGAAGCGATCACAGACAGTGTTGTCGCAGACGTCAAGTCCCCAATGGCTGTCTTCGATGGTGTGCTGGACTTAAAGTCACGATTCCCTCCCTTTGTATACTTTCCTCTGCGCGAGAGATTATATCGTGCTTTCAAGAGGGAAGAGCCTTATTGCCGGGCCCTCCTATAAATGTTCATGTTGAACAATTTGTTGACGACAGTACTGTTAAGATTGAATGGACGCCCCCCGAGAAGAACCCAGAATTGGTTCAGTGGTATCGCGTATTCTGGAGGTAAATATGATTTTCTTTATTATTGGTTTTTTCTCAAAATTGTTTATTTGTCAGACCCGTCGGTTCCCGGGATCTGATGAGAAACCAGACGGACAGCCCTCACTTCGAGCTGACAAATCTAGACGGGGATAAAATGTATGAATTTGTGGTGAAGTCAGGCAATCACTACGGACTGAGTGTTTTCACTGATCCTCTTGTTGTGAATCTACGGAACATAGAATCGCATTCGACTTCATTAGGAAATAAACTCTTGAAAGTGATTTTAGGCATAACTATAGGCGTTGTGTTAACCCTAATGGGAATCACAGCTATTATTTATTACTATAAATTCCATTACATAACAAAAAGCACTCAAACCAGAGGCGTGTCATTCGAAAACCCCACTTATCTTAAAGATACGAATACTATACAAATACACGACTCAAGAGTTAATGATTATGTCTCAGAGTCTCAGATACACAACGGAGAGACCAAAATCGAGAGTCAAAACTAATCGATTCATTGAAAGGAACGGACTGTGATTTTATTCTTCATTCACATTAATTTTCAATATTTTATTTTCATGCGAGAGAGAGAGAGAGAGAGAGAGAGAGAGAGAGAGAGAGAGAGAGAGAGAGAGAGAGAGAGAGGACCGGTACTAAATATATGTCAGAGTTGTTACACAAGTAGACAATCGGAAGAGAATTTTGAATGGAATAACATTTTTTGTTTTCGAAAACTTTATTCAAGTTTTTCAGAATAAATATTTAAAAATGAAATTAAGTTTATTTAAAAGTTGTAAATAAAAATCAATAAAATTAATTGAATCCAATTCTGTGAATTGATTGTCACAAATGTGGGTCTCTTTAGAATCTTTGGCTCTAAATATTGGTTGCAATCACTGGATATCATCGGATGATTACTTTGAATAGAAATTGGTATCGATTAAACTCGAGTCTAAAAATAAGGAATAAAAACGAGTTAACTATAATCCTAATTAGAATCTCCTCCAGGAAAAGAGATTTAGTAGTCTTTGGGGTTTGTGAGAAATTAACTAGGTAGAAATTATTCTAATATTTTCAATACAAGACAGGCATTCGGTTTAACTGATATATCACATAAACAATATTCTCATTCCTTTAAATTCAGATTTTTAACTATCAGTGACTAAGTTGTTATTTCTAATACAGTAAGTTATCATTAAAAAGTTATCTGGATCAATTGGAAACAATATTTATTCCAAAATCATCAATAGTTTTATTAATTGAGAAGAGAATTGCAATCAATATAAGCAATAAATGTTTGACTTTTATTCAAACAAATGAAGGCATTAAACAAAATTGAAATATACAGCAGTTTATAAAATAAGTGTTAATAAAAGAGTCGATACATTTGTATCAATGCTTTAATATTTCGAAATATAAACAATTTTTTACAAATTAATTAATTTTAAATCTCTTATAAAACAAACGAAAAGTTAAATAAAAACTTCAATTAATCGAAACTTTCGAACAAAAAGTCAAAAATAAAAACAATTTGGAAGTCATTTAATTAATATATAACTAATATATCAGTGAATTCATTCAAAACAATAAATTATTATATTTTTGGTTCATTTTTATGGAGTTTTAGTCAAAATAAATATCAATAAAATTCAAATAATAGTCGAATAAAACCTAATATTTGTCTATAAATAAAAATCAAAGAAAAGATGAGAACTGAGTTCTAAGGACTCAGTTCCCAAACAATGAGGTGCGAGCGATCGCCCTTTGATAGGGAGCCAGAGTCGTCGTCTCCATTAAGTCTAAAATCGATATAACCCTCTCCTCCGCTTAAAATCAGATTTTTGGTGCAGACGAAGAATTTGACGGCGTCTTTGTGTCCGTGAAATGAGAGCTGAGTCGCACTTAAATTACAAATCGGAACAAATGTCGACATCGATAGCCGTCCGCTCGGAGTTGATGTCACGACAGCAGAGCTCTGCGGAGAATTCGGGTCTTTAACACCTCCGCAGGGAATACTCAAAATGACTCCGTTAGCGGTTCCGATCCAAAGACGACTATTACTGGCCTTCAAAGCAGTAATTCTAATAAAACTGAAAGCTTTAGGGCTCAACATTTTGGAGACGTAGGGCTCGATATCAACATCTTGGAGGTGTTGGTAAGGCTTGAGAGCAGAATATAATTTGAGAGTCGAGTCCAACCTGAGGCTCACCCAAACGCCATCTCCTAAGACAGTGAGTTGCCTGACCTGAGTCTCTTTGCGCGGGTGGACAGCAAAGCTATGAACCACTTTTAATGTACTCGAGTTCAGAATGAAGACCAGATTCCTATACCCCAACCAAATCATATCTTTAGCCGATTCCATACATCGAATACTATATAACGCCATTTGGTTTGTCGTAGAAGTCGTACCACTCGTCGGACCGGTCTTTGCATTCCCTGAATCGGAAGAACCAGTGATACCAGAGTTAGCGATGAGACCGATATCTATGACATAATATTTGGTGAAATCCCATTCCCCGGTAATAGTCGAGCGCACAAATACACAGCACTGGCCATTAGCTAAGGCAACAAACACTCGGCCGCGACTGTGGATTATCTGAAGCACAGAGTCTGATAGCTTTACGGTTGCGATACAGTGAGACCACTGAGCGATAGACGAATGTACGTAAAGCATCCCATTCTGTCCGCCCGTCCACATCGTCGGTAAACATGTAGACATTGGCTGAAATACTGTGCTCGACATTGACATGTCTTCAGAAGTACTGGTGGGTGAGGGCGGTTCAGTATATGCAACGTATTCCGATAACTTGTCTAAAGTGGGACCCTTTGCAGGCGATCCTAAAGATGTGGAGTCCCTACGAATTGATTCGTCCAATGGTTTGCTTTCAGAAATTGTTTGACTCGATTCCGAGCTTTCATTTAGTTTCTTATCCACTGATTTGATTGAATCGCTTTGAATGCTCTCTCGTCGGGAGTCCTGTCTGTCCACTAATTTGATTTCATTGCCGTCAACTTCGATGCCATCGGATCCGTGCATATCATTGACTTTTGCGCCGGGAATCGAAGAAATGCAGAGAAGATGTGTCTTCACATTGAAAGAGTCCAACACTTCTCCCGGATTGGAGCGGATGTTAACGATTGTGACTTTACTTTTGGAATGACTGACAGAACAGATCCAAACAAATGTTGACAAATGACTGTCAGCCGAACGGCTCGACTGTTCGCTCAACGCTTGACTCAACTCTGACTCCAAGTCAGCCAAAGCACTGTTCGCCTCTTTATTTGATGATTCAATGCTTTGTTTATTCTGTTCACCGGTTGAAGTGCTATCACTCTCTGGCTTATCGTTGGGAAATCCGGCCTCACCTCCAGTGAGGTCAACAGCAGAAGCGCACCATATTTTCATTCCAACGTCATCTCCGCTCAATGGGCGACAGTATATGGGAACGGGTACTGACGTACCTTTAATTGCATTGCTAGCCATACGCTCTTCAGTTTGGTTGGCAGTACTGCCCGGAGTAGAGGAACCGGTAATACTCCAACCATAGGCTTGTATTCTGTCGCCATTGTTGGTTCGATTTACGTGTGCCCTCACACTCCTCAGTGCTCGGGAGCGCTCACTGGTTAAGTCTGAGTCCATCATCAGCACGAGATCATTGCCAGCACCGGACTGATGTGCGCGGGCTTTACAAAACATAAATTAATAGAATTTCTCGGAATTAACTCAAATCAAATATATTTACCTCTTTTTCTCATCGCATCCAACGCTGGGGTAACAGACGTTGGGTTCGCAGAACTGAATCTCACGGCAGCCGTTCCGCTGTTGTTATTACGCGACGACTCTTTGGTTGGCGGAGCACTTGTCGTACTGAAGAGGTTACTGAAACTGTCAATCAATGGAAATATTAGATCAAATAAAAAGATGAAAAACTAATTAGAGTTTAAAAGAGTGAATACCCGATCCAATTGCGTCCGCTTTTGGCAGCAATTAATTAAAAGTATTCAGAAAATGAATTAAATAAAAGAGACTTCAGTTGACTCACAACTTCCAAATCGCAGACTTCTTCTCGCCTTCACTTTTGGTGGCTTTAATTAATTCGGACCAACGAATCGCTTCCTGTAGTTCTATGAGGCGTTCCTTATATTGATTTCGTTCCATCAGAACCCTCGCCATTTCAACTCTTGTGAACCGCTTTCTCTGTGCCATAGGAATGCCCTCCTCGTCGTCCTTAAAGATGAACATTAGATAAAAACATTAAGAATTGATAAAAGGGGTACCTCTTTGGGTGCCGACAATTTCTGTTTTAACTCTTCGTTGTCGTCTTTGCATTTTTTGAGCTCATCCTCGAGGGATGATATTCTAGATTTGAGTCTCTCTTTGACGGCTTCTCTCTGTTGTATTTCGTTGGCACACATCGTGAGCTCACTCTGAAGTTCGTCCACTTTAGCGATGAGGTCGTCCTTCACGATATTGAGCGCATTCTTTGTGGCCAACAACTCATTGTTTTCAGTGATAAGGTTTTCGATCTCTTTCTCCATTCCTATAATTAGGTGTAAATTAACTCAACTCTAATCCAGATATTAATAGACTCACCGAAGAAGTTGTCGTTAACTGAAGTCGTGGTAAATAAACAAAACAAATATGAGATTAATATAAAATAAAAAGAGAATATCAGAAGAATGTGAAACAGAAAGGAGTGGGTCTGGACTAAGGAGTCATACCGGTTGAGGCGTATTCACTCGGATGAACGTATTGTCCTTTTATTGAACCAGTTTTTGGATAATAGTTAGAAAACAGAGACAGAAAGAGAGAGATATTGGAAACAACGAAAGTAGAAATACCTGTAAGACTCGGAAACTCACGATCTTTGTCCCGATCGCGAGGAATATCGTCCATATCTTCAATAATAGAGGGGTTGTCATCGAGAGACAGTTCAGGCTCTGTCCACGCCTGACGAGGAGTGGGACTATTGGAGTTACGTCGAGAAATCTGTTCACTATATTGAGGCTCTTCTTCTCTTCCGTCCAAATCATTTCTTTTATTGATTTGTATTTTACTGAAGTTTATATTGAAATTCGTCAGACTATTGGCTCCGAGAGATGCCATTCCCTCATCGTTTCCGATCAAAATCTTGACCCTTTCCATGAGCTCACAATGACTTCGAAGAACTTCAGTGTATCGCTCGTGAAGTTTGTTGTATTCCTTCTTCATTTCGGTCTCCTTTTCCTCCAAACGCATAGCTATTGATTGAAAACTAATTAATAATTTGTGAGACAAAAGTGAAAGCAAAGGGACAGACAGTGATCTGAAGAGTTCTTGGCCTTCAGTTCCAACATTTTGACGATATTTGCGAGAGAATCGATTTTTTGCTGATAGTGTTGTTTCTCTTCTTCTGTGGTAAACTCAAACTCGAATAGTCTTTGTTCCACTTTTTTCTTATGGAGTTTTTCCTTTTCGAAGGCCTGGACGAGCTGTTCGTTGTCGTCTTTGCACAGTTCGAGCTCAACCTGAAACTGTTGGTTCTCTATAAGAGCCAAATCCAATGACTCCAAGACATTGACGACGAGAGGCATCAGTCCTCCGACCACTTCTTCGTCTTCATTGCATCGGTTGATAATACGCTGAAGTTCGGTATATATCTGTGCGGCCAATGTCTGCACTTTCTCCGACACGACATGTGATGGAGAGTCCAACTGTCGGCCGAACTCATAGATCGTCTCCTGATTTGACGCAATCGACTCAGTGGTCGACTTTGAGGTCGAGTTGGCGTTCGGGTCCATCGCGTCACTCATTTTGACTCAGATTAAGACAACAAATGGCTATTAATTGTAATTAAGTAATAAATAAAAGACAATTGAAGTCATAATTAGTTAATTAAATGCATTAAAATCGAGTGAAATAAGAAAAGTGTTTCGTAAACACAAACAATATTTTATTAAAAGTCTACTAAAGTGTAAACAATTATCACAAATACGATGTAATGAATGGCAAAACGCATGCGTTATGTCTGACAACTGATTATCGATTACTTATTTCAGTCGTTTATTAAACTTTTTATTTAATTTCATAAAATTATTTATTTATTTATAAAAACTAACTAACATTCAAGTGAGTGATCTAATGGAAAGAAGTGACCATGATCACTTTCCTCCTTTGATTTGGTCTTTATTTGTCGGATTGTAACCAAAGTGAGTGAGTGAGGTAATAGTCACGTGACTCACTCTCCACTACATGTACTCTGTTTTGAATTTTGGCTCAAAAATATTGGACAACAAAATCACAACAAAATCACAACAAAATCACAACAAAATCACATTTAAATCACATTTTATTCAATTTGTTTTCATTTTAAACTTTTTAATTAATTCATTATAAGAGATGTCGTTCACAAATAATTTGGCCGAAAACCTGATTCAACTCAATTCAAACAAATGGAGTAATGATATCAATGATTATGTTATGATTGGCGCCATAGGAAAGGGCTCTTTTGGTCAGGTGTTCAAAGCCATCGACAAGTCTGACACCGATTTGTCTCAAAGCAAATACTGTGCCGTCAAATGGATTGCGAAGAAGTGTTCCCCAAATATCGGCAAAATCCTGACCGAAGTTTCAATTCATTTAAGACTGAAAAATGATAATATTCTTCAGTTATTTAATGTCATCGAAGACAATACTAATGTTTATTTAGTTCTTGAGTTGTGTTTCGGCGGAACTTTGGCTCAACTGATCCAACAAACTATTAGACAAAACAAGAGCTCAAAACAAAATAGTTTTGAATCAAAGAATAAGAAAAATACATTTCTTCGACCGGTTCTCGAATATGGTTTGATTAGGAATATTATGAGACAATTGTGTAATGGTTTGGATTATCTGCACCGGAATGCCATCGTTCACAGAGATCTTAACCTCAATAATGTCCTTATTCTTCATCCGTTTGAAAATTGTAGAGATTTAGTGATAAAAATCGCAGACTTTGGTCTTGCAATTGATCTGAACTCTTGTTCTGTACAACACTTGTCATCCAAACCCCACAGAGAGGAACACGTAATTCCTCTTCCGATGGGAACCACTATTTGTGGTACTCCAGGATTTATATCACCAGAAGTTTGGTCTCAAATGCAAACGGTTTCCCCAAAGAGTGATATTTTCAGTTTGGGTTCAATACTGTTCTCCTGTATCTCTGGTTATACCCCTAAAGGAGGACTCGTATGTCTTTTTATGTCATCTTTGATATCACTTATAAATTATAAGCTTAGTTGGGATCAGTTATCAAACGAATCAAAATATTTGATCGCAATTACGATATAATTCTCTTTAAATACAAATTAGAATCGATTTCTTCATTATTATTGAAATTTGTTTTTAAATCATTTGATAGGATTTATCGAAGTTCTCTCCGTTGGGCTCAGATTTGATCACTCGTTTGTTAGCCCCGAACCCAGTGGATAGACCGCCAATCGATGACATACTTTGTCATCCGTTCGTTGTGGGCCCCCTCACCACCCAAAGGCTTTTACCCATAAATAAGATAACAAAAGCATTGCAACTATCGATTGATAGCGAAGGAAAGGTTTGTTTGGTATTCAATAAAAATCAGACAACAGTTGAGGTCTCGAAAGACGGTCTCAATGTTGCCATTTGTGGCCATCAAAGCGATGAACCAAAATATTTCACTTTTTATGATTTGCCTCCAAATCAGTGGAAAAAATACTTTTACGCACAAAAATTTGTTGATCTCGTCAGAGGAAAGACCCCTAAAATCACAGTCAACTGCAAACATGAGGACAACGACACTGAATATATTCTTAAGTGTTGTCTAATGGAAAACAATGACTTCGAAGTCACTCTTTTCAACACAATTACGAACCAAACGAATAAACTTTTGATCAATGATTACAATCAGCTCAAGAATAAAGAATTTGCGGAACGGGTTCGGGAACTCCAAAATTTCTGTTTGAAAACTGAAAAAGATCTTCAAAGAAACGAAAACAGGACTGGAATCGACTGCTTTCCCATCACTTTTGGTCGGAAGAGCAAAATCAAAGGCGAGTTATCTGAAGCAATTACAACACAACAGCCAACGATTTCTAGTCAAACCCTCCGATCCGTTCAAATTGAAGGCATAGGACAGGCCTCACAAGTATTTATACAATTTCTTTAATTTGTCCGCCGATTAAAAAATTTGTTTGTTTTTTATAGCTATCGAACGGTGTTTTTAATGTCTGTTTTACTGACGGCTCATCCATTAGTTTTCGAACAGATTCCGAAATTCCGGTTATATATCGTCCCAGAAATGGCACAGAAATGAGGTTAACTCCCAATACGATAGTTATTCAAATTTCAAATTGTTTTTCAATCTTTAGGTACAAAAAGAGTGATATTTTACCCGATTTTGTTAAACAAAAGTTAGCGCTTTTGCCACAAATTGTGGAACGACTCAGAAATTCTCAGACAAATCAATGAAATATATGTTTTCCCATCAATTGGTGAGTCTTTTAATCTGTTTTTATTTATTTTGAAAACTGTTGTAATTTATTAAAAACAATTGAAACCAATATTTCGGTGCTTTTAATATAATTTTTATATAATTTGAGAAAAATTATCTGAATTTCAAATCTTGTCTCAAATTAACCGATATTTTAATGAAACAAAAAAATTGACTCAAAAACTGTTTTGAAATCTTTTTATTTGAATAAAATATATGAAAAATCGATGAAATCAATCAATCAATTGATTTAAATTTCTTTCAAATTATTTACAAAAAGTTTTTAAAAAAATTGAAAATCAGTGGTTTGTGAGCCCTTTGGGAACGTCTGCCGCCATCTCTTGTTTGGCGTCAATTTGAGAGCACTTCCTTTGCTACACGTCGTCGACATTTTGGAGGTAATCCACTATTCATTTGATTTAGTTTTTAATTTTATTCACAATTAAATCGTTTAATTCACGGCTTTTGTGTTCATAACTCTATTTAAACGAAGTTTGGATCAAATTATTGACAGAAAGACTGGAATTAAGTCATTAATTGGGGTTTCAATTGAATTCACAGAAAAACACGTTTTTTAGTTAAAAACT
>JAQGBD010001200.1:0-18105 GCA_034698165.1 Punctoribates punctum | reverse complement strand
ATGATTGTCATATAAAAAAACTCATTTTAGTAAATTAAATATCTCTTCACTTCATATAATAAGTGTTTATATTCTAAGCTCTCTTCGATTAGAACACTGTTTTCAAATATGGAACAGGTTTTCCCAACAGAGCCAAAGAGAGAGAGAGAGAGAGAGAGAGAGAGAGAGAGAGAGAGAGAGAGAGAGAGAGAGAGAGAGTCAAAGAGAGCTCATTAACTTAAGGGGTTTACGAAAAATCAAAGCCTGCTTTTAGACGAAGATCTTCGCATAAAATCTTATTTTTGATTCTGAGGCTTAACTCCGGAGTAATTAGTCAGACAAAACTTATTTTTCTTCTATTTCTAAGGAGTTGTCGTTATTTCGTATAAATTAGAGAATAAAATGAAAATTAGTTAATCATAAGATAAAACGATAGACAAACATATTTCATCTTGGTGATTTATGACATGAGTAGGCTTTCAGTACATTGGTATATAAGTTTTAACCATGAATTCTTGACCAACGTTCTCATATCATTTATCAGTGATAAATTATCACAATAACCAAGATGACGATAGATGAATACTCAGCTTTATATTGAAATAAATTATATTTTTCTGTTTTCTACAATATTTGCAATACTTTAAGCAATTTTTCTCTTTTTTTGCCGTTGAATAATATGCTTGCATTGCTTGGTTGTATGCCTGGATAAATTCTCATTTACTGTAACAATAATCAAATTGAGTTTTGAATTCTTGAAATCATTTTAATTGTGATTTATTTAGAAATCAGATGATTTAGTCGATGATTGTGCTCATAATGTGCTCATAATTTAACGAACATTTGAACTATTTTTTTGTTTTCTTTTCTTATAAATAAGAAGAAAATCGCTTTTAGTTGTATTTGAAATGATTTGACGGAAAGTAAGAAGTCTGGAAGTCGGAAGTATGGCCCTGGGTATTGAATTTTATTGAATTGGTGGCCAATCCGTCAAAACATAAGCAAAACCCGAAATAAATGTTTGGAAAGAATTTGTCTTTTTTATGACCGCAATGACAGTTATGTTTGCTTTTAAGATATTATGTGATCAAAGGGTTGATAAATATTTAATGTATTTTATGATATAAACATAGATTATAAGTAAATCTGAATTTTAAATTACGGCCAGACTTTGCTTTTTTATCAATTATTCAGTGAATTGAAGATTTCCTTCTTCTTTAAGAGAGGAATCATCGATAACCTGATGTCTAGGAGACGATCATTACCTGAAAGTACTGACACTGAAAAAGCCTTTTACACCTAATAATGAATTACCGAAAAGAGAGGAACCACCCAATTGTTCCAAATTGAAAGGATAACTAAATAATAGGCTATCAATGAGCTATTAAAGGCTTATTGAAGAATAGACATTGGTAAGTTACAGTGGTAACATAAATTAATAGGACTCATTTATGGTGTGCGGCTCAAAGTTTAACTGGTTTTCTAAACTGGTTCTGAATGCGAATATTCTAAAGGATCTCATCATCAGTTTGTAGGGGAGAGGAGAGTGACTCCTGAAAAGGCACTCAATAGTTTATCGGCCACTCATACGAATGTCGAGTAAAATGATTGGTGTGGTCCCAAACATCATTGTTTTGATTTTTATAAATCAAAGTCTTATTTATTGTATCAATGGTTCGCCTTCTCGTCGAAGATTTAATGGTAAACATTGTCAGAAAAAATATTCCCATTTATTCCTTAAAATTAAATATTTATTTTTTGACCAAAAAGTTTGAAAATTAATTTAAATACTTATTATTTGTTTATAGATGTGGAGAATCTGAGCGCCGAACCCGACTATAGGGCTGTTAAGCTCAGGTGGAACTACTATAATGAACACCACGGGCTGACCGGCTTTAAGGTTAAGTAAGTTATACTTCTTATGAATAATTTTTAGCAAAAATGTGAACCAATTATAGAAATTATAGACAAACTTTTCTTTGCCTTATATTTGGTTCCGACTAAAGATTTTGTGAGATTTCCGCCTGGAATTCAAAGATTAGATGTCGGGAAAGACATTTGAGATTATTATCGCCTCAAACAAGTCGTAAACTATCTTCTCGTGAGGAAAGTCTGTCCAACGATCCCATTATTGATAAATTGATTCGTTTGAATCGAAACACATTCGAGGCTTTCGTTTATGACTTACGTATGTTAACCAACTATACCTTCAGCGTTAAGGCAGACTTTGACACCCAATCCCCCGGTTATGGTCTTCAGCCCTATCATCCAATTTACAGTAAAAACCCCGGCAGTGACCCATTCAGACCAAATTCCAGTCCTGAGACCGAAGATTTTTATCGCAATGTTTTGGTAGAAACAAAAAGTTGTGAGTATTTTATTCTTTTATCTTAAGAAATAAATTCCTTTAAACTTTTCCTCCAAATTAAATGTGAGCCCTGACCAGGTATGGCCAGTTCACGACCACCTTAACCCCGTACAGTAGTGATCAAGTGATCTGCTTTCCCACAAAATTCAAATTTGCAAACAAACACACAAAACATGAATTGACAGATAATTTATGGATATTTTCTTTTTTATTCAGAATACGATATTTTTAAGTATTATTTCTTTTAATGTTTGAAAAAGAATATCAAAAATTGATTGAAAGACATTATTATTTTGAAAAGTATACACTATAGGCAAAACCTGTGAGACCCCCCCTTATCTCCGTTGGCGATGTTTGATGTGACCCCACTTTCTTCTATTCATTAAATATTATGAGGGCTTAAATGACTAATCCTTAAAAACATTTATTTTAATGAAAACTGAAAACTGATGTCGAGATGTTTTACATCGGAATTAGAGAAGAAAAACATAAAATTTGTATAAATCTAATATCGGGTCAGAAGTAGTAAAGAGTGTTGAGCCCTACCGCCGATCCCTAGAATGAGTTCAGTGCAGACACTGTCTCTCATTTTCGTGGATTTCAATGTAGTCAACAGACCATAAATAGGGTAATTAGGGATACGGTATAACGAACTTTTATTGTCTATTATGAAGAACTGGTAGCCTTTGTGTTAGTCTTTCCCCGCACTTGACATTTACGCTCTTTTGAGTCCGATTATAGACTCCTTTTTCGTATAATTTGAACATAACTTTGAAAATAAAGTTAATTCTTTTAATGCTATTAATTATAAGTTGAGTTAAAATATTAAATAATCTTATTTTTGACTCTTTATTGCAAATTCACACGACTAATGACCACAGTTTCCGCCAAAACCAGTCGCTGTTTGGCCAATACATCAGATGTGGTGGTGAACACCGGCCCTTATTTTAGTGGAAAGATCACTGTTGAAGACGCATCTGATAGCCGGTGCTCTGTTTATGGCAATCGGAGCATCAATCAGAATGTCTATACCCTTACTATTCTTCACGACGTGTGCGGCAGTAAAATCATTGTAAGTCTTAAACCACTTTTTATTACTTCAAATCATTGCAAACACAGGCCATCAGATTATCAACAGTTCTGAGCCACAGATTCATTGAAGACAAATACAACAATCAATACCCCAAAATAATCTATGAACTAAACAATTTTCAGCAAGTTAATTTATTTAGTCAGAATAGGTTGTTCTTCAAACGTTATCAATGATAACTTATCATTGTATTTATCAATTTATCATTTATTGCCAGAACTGAGACAAGAATTTTTTAAGAATCATCTGAACTAATCGATGAAAGTTCAAATTGATTAACCAAGGCTACAACTAGGGTTGACTGAAGACAGAATATAGATAAGGGTTCGCCAAGGTCATTGAGATCGGGATGAACGGGGAGGGGAATCAGATTTTGACAGTTTTCAGCAGAATTCGTCACTTTTTGTTAAATTCGCTTTAATTCAGTTTAAATTGTTTTGAGGGGTATTATAGGGGATGACTCATCCCGGATGAGTCAACTTTTTTCGAGCAAAATCAGGTGAAAGGGATATAAAATTTCACTTTAACTCACTCGGATTTTCTCCGCGATGCCAATGGGTATCTTTGCCAACATTTTTGCCAAATGGTGTTTCGCGAGTAATATTCCGCCCTTTGCTGTGCCTGATTTAAAGCTCTCTAATTTCTCTAAGTCGGGCCATGAATGAATAATGAAGCTAGGTGAATAAGAAACGATGAATTTGTTGCCTATACAATGGAATTCTCTATTAACAAATTGATAATTTTGTTAATTAAATTGAATTGAATTTTGTTTTTATAAAACTAATTTCGATGTCTATCTGCCTCTAAATATTTGTACTAAATAATTGTTAAACTTTTGTCTCCATTTAATTCAGAGGTTATCAAGGGGGGAGGGATAGCTCATATCCTGCTGTCGGCGAAAAATTTTTCAAATCCGACCCTCTAAACCCCCTCTACCAAGGCAGCCGAGCGAAGCGAGGCGGCAAATTTTACCAGTAATTTTCGGTGATGTTCGGTAATTTGGGCCAAAAACTAAATTTAAATTGAATTTAAGACAATTTAAACCGAATTAGGCCGAAAATAACCGGATTTAGCCAGAAAATAGCCATTTTCACTGGAGAAAAATCCACTCCCGTAGCCCCCTGTCAGCGAGGAGCTTGATGACCTTTGGTTAAAATCATGAAATTAGAATTCCAGCCTGGTAATACTCAAATGAGAAATAAGAAAATTAATTTCTTAAATGCAATAAATAATAATAATTTCACTTAAATCTTATTATTGAATATTTTTGTTATATATTTCAATTATTTGAGGTTTAAGTAAATTGATTAATGAATTATAACAATGGGTTCTCACATCTAATCTTCAATCCAAAGATTCAAAGTTTTGCTGATAATAGGATTTAAACGATTTTCTTCTCTCTCTTAGTTTTTATGCGAATTTTTCAAAATATAAAAACACTTTTCGCCAAAAGAAGAATATCTTATTCGAGACAAATGTGTGAATATATTGAGCAAAAAGTGTGCAACAAATCTGATCTTCAAAACAATGAGTTTGTATTCTGTTTACAATCTTTGCGATCAATATATTTATTAATATTTTGGTAGAAAGAAAGAATTTGATCTTGGCAATGGAAAAATACTTTTGATTAAACAAAACGATGAGTTCAGTGCATTGAGTACCAAATGCAGCCATTATGGGGCCCCTCTGGTCAATGGTGTGCTTCACAATAATAGGATCTCATGCCCTTGGCACGCGGCAACCTTTTGTGTGAGCACAGGTGATATCGAGGACTTTCCCGGTTGTGATGGTTTGCATCGACATGAGGTCAAAATTAAAGGCTCGGATGTTATCGTTAGGGCTAAAGTCAGTGCTTTGACTCAAAAGTTCAGAATTAAGGCTTTGAGTTCTCGCAGTGATAGCAATATATTAAGTTTCGTTGTAGTCGGAGGCGGACCCTCAGCATTGCAATGCGCCGATACTCTGAGACAGGAGGGCTTCACCGGTCGGGTTCTACTAATCACTAATGAAGATACATATCCTTACGACAGAACCAAATTGAGTAAAGCGATGAACACTAAAGTCGAAGAACTTTTGTTGAGATCTAAAGAATACTTAAATAACGCCAATATTGAGGTACTTCTCAACACATCCGTCAGTAAATTGGATCCGAAGAAAAAAACAATTGAACTCAACAACGGATCAAATGTTTCTTTCGATCGAATATTTTTAGGCACTGGAGTCAGACCAAAGAAAGTAGAAGTTAAAGGAAGTGATCTTGCTAATATCTGTTATTTACGGACCCACTCTGACGCTAATTTCATCGCTCAGAGTGGAGTTAATAAAGATGTGGTCATAATCGGCACTTCTTTTATTGGTATGACTTTATCTTCGATATTATCTATTATTTGTAACCATTTTTGTGGATAAGGTATGGAAGTGACCGCATTTCTCAATGGAAAGGCTAAGTCTTTGACAGTAATCGGAAGAAGTAAATACCCGTTTCAACAAAGTTTAGGACAAAAAATTGGGGAACAAATCAAAACGGTTTGCAATTAATTCAATGAAAAATTTAAAAAAAATATTTTTCTCTAAAAGCTCTACGAATCAAAAGGAATCAAATTTTTCAGCGAATGCGGAGTCAAAGAGTTTCGTGGATCCGATAATCAGCTCAAAGAAGTGGTTCTGAGTAATGGCGAAGTCTTGAGCTCTGATTTATGTGTTATTGGAATCGGTATTTACCGAACAAATCTGTTTTAAATCTAATTTTAGTTCCGAAAGGTAATGAACCCAACACTCAATATCTAGAGGGGAGTGACATCAAAATGGATAACTCTTTTGTTTTGGTTGACAATAATTTCGAGACCTCTTCAAAGAATGTGTTTGCGGGGGGAGATATCGTGAGATATCCCCTTTCATTCATGGAGGGAAAAATGGTAACTGTTGGCCACTGGCAAACCGCTCAGTCACATGGTATGCATACTTCTTAACACTTAATTGATTGAACAGTTTTTTTATGCAAATCAGGCAGATATGCGGCCCTCAGTATGTTAGGCAAGTCCTCTAAATTTGTTTCGATTCCTTTTTTTTGGTCAATGTTTTTCGGGAAAGGACTTCGATTCGCAGGTTTTACTCTTCGGAACCCACTATTGGTTTAAATATAATTTGCATTCAATTAATTTTTAGGAAACAATGAGGGCTTTAAAGATGTTATAATAGAGGGACAGCTCTCAGAACTGAAATTTGTCGCCTATTATATCGATGGGTATGTCTTTTGTTCTTTAAATTCTTTACTAATTATAATCTCTCTGTAATATCAGAAATAATAGAGTGATATCTGTGGCCACAATGGCTAACGATCCGATCGCTACTCTTTTTGCGGCGTTCCTTAGAAGTGGGAATATTCTGACCGCCGATGAGATTAAGTAAATATTTTCATATATTTTGAATTATTTTCTTATAATTAAAACAATTATTTCAGATCCGATCCAAAAAAATGGATTAATTCTATGAAAACTGGAAAATGATTTGATTTATAATAAAGAACTTTATTTGACTCCTATTTGGGTATAATTTTAGTTTAAATATAAAGAAAAGTATTGCAAACAATGTCTTAATCTTCTTCTTCGAAAGATCTATTGATATCTAACTTCTTGAGATAGTCTGCGGCATAATATTGTTTCAAAGGCTTTTCTATTGGCCGCCGAAGAAAATCGTCCCAATATTGTGGACGAGTTCTCCCAATTGACTTGAGATAAGCCTTTTCTTGTGTCTAATAATCAAATGAATGGTTAGAAAGTATTTCTAAAAAATATTTGCAATAAAACCTCTGAAATGAATGGTTTACTCAAATATTTGATGACTTCCTCTTCATATTTGAGTTGTCGGTAAAGACTGAGTTTCTTTCCTTTTGTCACTTTAGGGACGTATCGGTGTTTCCTATGAGACAGACATCACTTTTGGTCAACAAAATTGATTCTCATTTAAGTCAAATGTGATTTTAATCTCATTATTTTGTTTTCGACAAATATAAGCATAAGTTACCCGGTCTCCACATTTCCTGGAAATTTTGGGATATAACCAAGGAACTCTCGTCGGAAAGAACACAATATTGACGTTAATCTCATTTAATAAATTGATTTATTGTTTATTTAGATTTGTTTCACAAAAACCATAATAAAGTCTGAAATGTTTTAAAATTTATACATAATTAACGACAAAATTGTGATTTTGAAAAATAATTATATTTAACATCAATTGGTCTGAAATAAAGAGTTTTTTAATTTAAATGAAAATAATAAAAACAAAATTCATTATTATTTCTAAAAAATTGAAGAAAATTCAGCAAAAAATGGAAAAATTTGTTAACAAAAGACACGTTTTTTACATTCAGGCCTTTAAAGGTTTTGTTTACTTTTGGCGCAAATGTTTGTCGTCTTTGAAATTGTCTCAAATTTGTTATACTTTTGTCTTTTATTTTGTGGTTAATCTGTTGATTAATTGATTAATATTCTGATAATGAAGTGCAAACTCGTCGGTAGAAACCTGAGGGGTATTTATGTGAACAGACTTTTGTTGTATAACTAATCAGACCTTTTGTTGAAAGCGTTTTCCAAATCCGTTCGACTCTTTTCGAAGCTCTCCTCCGAAGTCGTGATTATCGCCAATAAAAACAAAGTATCGATTCGTTTGAAATGAGAGCAAAAGATGAGAACAGTTTTATAATATGTTTTATTCTTAAATCAGATGACATTTCAGTCACTCAATGACTTTAAGACGGCTTTTCTGGAAATGCAATTCGAGAACCGGTTCTTCTCTTCGTATGAATGCGTCGCCGAAACCAAATGCAAACTTTTTATGAAAGTCAGTCTTTTATCCAATGTTTCCTTTTTTTTATCTCAAAGAGTCTTATTTTAGTCATTGATTTTGGTATTTCGTGTCTTAAATATCGACAAAATCGTCAATTCGTGTACTCTTATTATGGATGAGGCGATGCCGAGGGTTGTCTTCGAAATGCAGTGCAGAAGGGGTTAGAAATCAATTATCAAAACACTTAAAAGAATTTCTAAGACATTAAAAACTTTTTGAAAAATCGAGGAGTGATTCAAATCCACAAAATATTGTGTCTTAAGATTCGTCTTATTTCTTACAAAAAGGTGTGAATCGGGAATACTTTTTGCCTTATATGGAATCAAATGAATTGCGTCCCTCTTCAGAGATAAATCAAAGCCAACCCTCTTTTAAAGTCGATTCAAAGTAATTAACTTTTATTCAAATCAATTCATTTAATTAATTGTTTTGAATTCGATTTCTAGGCTTATGTTTGAATGTCTTCAGAATTTTTCAAAAGAAACCAAAGATATCAGTCTTTGGTTGTCTGCGGAACAGATTTTATTCAAAAACTATTTCGATGACATCGAAGAACAGAGTTTGTCATTAATTTTAGTTTTTAATACTCTTTTACTCGACTTTATGTAATGTTTATAACAGGCGTCGCCAATGGGACCAATATAGCCCTGAACTCCCCCCCCCGAGTGATAATTTTGACTTTTTACGAGACTTATACCTTCTTGAATTTTGGTCCGAAAGAAGCTTAGACCAAATACCCCTCTGAAAGGGGTGAGTTTGGCGATACCTGGTTTATAAGCTAACGCTAACAATAAGTATAACGTTTTCTTTCGTTAATTTTTCAGATATAATGACTTCGTTTGCCTACAAATCGAGAGAATTTCAAAACTATAACATAACTAATGAAATATCCGTTACTTTTAATCAAAAAGATCTTAAGGTCTGATTGAAATGTGTTTAAAGTTTAAACAACTATTTTATGAATATTTTCAGCATTTCGTAGAATTTGGAAGATATCGGAACCAAAGAATTGACACATATTTTGAGGCCTCCGGAAGGTTAGTATCGTTTGGTTTATCGCAAAACAATTTTCGATTCTATTCTCAGACCAATTCATTTCGTGATCAATACAAACGACTACTATTCGGCAAAACTAATGTTAGCCACTCATGACTTCCCCGAAGATTTCTTACCGATTCCGCCCTCTTTTCCCAATAATACTCAGAGTTTGAGGTATTTGTCAATTGACCACAAAATTAATTTCACTCAAAAATGTCTAAATCTTTCTTTAATTCAAAGTTCTGGCGATCTTTCGATACATCTCTCGGCTCAGCCTAACAGTAGAGACAGTATTAGTGAGAGTATTAATCCTGTGATTCCGGAATGCATTCTAAGCCCGTCCCCGACTAATATTCTCTCGAATGCATTTATGGATTCCGAAGACTACGACCCCTTTCCAGATGATGAAAATGAAATCGAAGACATGTTGTCACAAATGCCTCAGTTGTCGGCAGAGTTTACGGAGGGCTCTATTCCATCGTCGGAAACAATTGAGAGACTCAGTGGAAGTGCTCTCAATCAGGTTCGACAAAATCAAAAATATTATCAATTTTTAATCTTTTGTTTGATTTTGAAGTATCACAAGAGTGTCTTCTTCGGTAGAGATGAAGAAGAGGAGAATCCGGATATTCTGGTCCCCGAATCAGATGACGAACAATAAACCCCCAAAACTAATCTTTTTAACTAAATCTCACATTTTTACTGACTTTTAATAAGTTTCAAATTTATTTTGAAAATAATAAATAATTAGTAAATAACGGGTCTATTATTGCAAACACAGCTCAAGTCATACAAAGTCCAGCGCTGTCTCATATAGTTATTACATCCCTCAGTTACTATCGCAGTGTCAGAGTCTCTATTATTGAGAAGACATTCCCCTTTATTACTGAAATCCACTGAAATGGAACAATTGATTTATAGGTGACTTAAAGTGAAATATAGAGATCAATATCTCTAATGACTCACCCGATCGACAGATTGGGAACTTTGAGGCACAGAAGTTGAGACATGTGTTAAGTGAAGAAGAGTTTCGATAATAATCGGAGGGATTATCAGAAATGTGTGACTTCCAGATACAGGCGTTTTCCGTCTGAACGTAATTCTCTGCAAACAAATCAATTTTCAATACAATTAATGTGAAATAAGAACACTTCTCACGTGATTCGCATCGATCGCCACAAAAACCACATCTTATTGATTAAAACAATTGATATTAAATAAAGGGATACCCCTTCCATATGAAGAGAATATACAAATGTAGAAATGTACCTGCAAAGACAATGGTATCCGATAAGTTTCCCCCTCTGGTAAATATCAGCACATTCGCCGCCATTGAGGCAGGGGCTCGAAGCACACCCTTTCAGTTGTTTTACTTCAATGATCTGTTATTTCAAAAAAAATTGTTTTCAATTTTAACATTTATGAAGAATAAACGGATCCCTCTTTGTCTTGAATCGACTCATTTTGAATATTTCTCTAAACAAAACTTGGATTAAAGTCTTCTAAATGTGAGGCTTTAGCCGTTGTTTAACTTTTGATAAATTTATATTAATACTAAAGTTTGTATAGTCCTGACTCATACAAGTGTTGACCTGGGTGATAATGGGACTCATATATGGAATTCCCTTACAGTTTAGAGCATTGCAATGAAGAGACCTTTGAGTGTATATCTCTATTAAAGTTAATATCATTTTAAGTTATGGTCTATTATTTTGAAATAAAAGTACTATTGATTAGTTCACTACTTCAAGGGAATGGTCTCTCTATTCAGTTAGCTTTACTGTATATAGTAATTTGATTTAAATATGACCATGTTAGGATAATTTAAAACAAATAGTTTGAATTACTTCGACAGATGAATGACAGGTCGATGTATTGCATATTATTTCAAAATA
Source organism: Punctoribates punctum (assembly GCA_034698165.1). Lineage (NCBI taxonomy): Eukaryota > Metazoa > Arthropoda > Arachnida > Sarcoptiformes > Punctoribatidae > Punctoribates > Punctoribates punctum. The sequence goes on along the minus strand of JAQGBD010001200.1, from coordinate 6,887 downwards.
AGTCCATTCCTTCTCAGCGATGTCTGTCCTATAAGTGGGACAATTGGGTGAATCCATTAGTGGTTCAGTTTGTTGATCAGCCCAATGAAGAACACAAGTGCCTGAAGTTGTGCTATAACTGACACTTTTGCAGTGTATTTCATCCAAACACATATCTATGCAATCGGTTGAGCTCTCGGCCACAGACCAGACCAAAGCACTGCCGTTGAGACATCCATTTCTAAAGGTCCGCATATTTACTGCAATAAAACATTTGGTATAATATATTGAAAATCAATGAATTCCTGAATACATGTGTCGCAGTGTTTTCCGCACCAATTGCACTGAAAAATAAAACACCATTTAATTTGAGTCAAGTCTATGCCATCACTTACCGGACAATTGCACTCATAAGTGAATGATTGGTGTGGAGCCGGCAATTGGATTGATTCGCAGTCACCCCCATTCTTGCATATTCCGGGCACATTCACACAGATATCCTCATTGGGCGCTGGTTTAGGCTTCTCATAAGAACACTCAGAATCGTTTGAAATTTCAAAGTAATCCCAAATCTCATTATTTTTGGAATCACAGCCAACGACAAGTTGTGTGTCATTTCGGTTGACATAATTGATAAGACAGGTCCCCATATTCCCAAAGTCAACACTTTTGCACTCCTTGTTTGAGAGACAGAATTCTAAGCAACTTAAGTAAAGAGTAAAAAGTATTAGAGTCAGTGGTTATCATATAATTTGGTGAAAACCTTTCGAGACTATCGACTTCTGAGTGGCCAAAGAAGTACTTAGCCATACATCCGTTCGGAATGTGAATCGTATTGTCTGCAAATGTCATCAAAAACATAGAAATGTGTCACAAATTTTAGTGTAAGAAAATTCATACAATCCTTGCAGGTTTTGCCGCACTTTCCACGAGAGCATTGTTTTCGGGGTCGTTTATCGACACACACCTGATCTTCAACGCAATTAATTTCATAGGATTGGAAATTCTGATTGGATTGACTGCATTTCAGCTTTTCATCAATGGGTAGATTGTCTTCATATATATAACAAAGACCATTGACGTCATTACTCTTGAAAGCGGATCCATTGACTACTCCGTAATTATGAGGGTCATCCTCTGAATCCAATTTGCTTTGCGTGTCTGAATTATCAATATCATTAGTGACCTGGCTTTTTTCCCGACCGTACTGTCGGTAGTAATCGAGAAGATTTGAGGGCTCTTTCAATGAAATCCAATTTTCAGAGTCAATAACTTTACTGTAGAGCATATTCAAGTCAAGAGTGGTTACACTCCGGGGTTTCATAAACAGCGCTGACGAACAGATTGCAAACTTTTTACATATTTCAGTGCATTCAGATTGAGATTTAGCCTTTTCTGAGCTCTTATATTTGATCATGGTGCACTGACTACGAAATTTTTCCACTTTATCTAAAGAATAAAATTAGTGAAGTTTTTCAATAATGATGAGTAAAATTTCAAATTTCGTACTTTTGTCACAAGTTTTGGGACAATCACTCGGAGTTTTGTCCATTTTATCGGCAGCTAATTCAGTGGTTTCATTGGCGGAGTCTTCTTCTTTGGAATTTTCAGTGGTATCAGTATTTTGAGTACTCGACTCCACTGACAACTGGGAACCACTCGTTTCTTCAATAGATTTGGTCGTTTCTGTCGCTTCGCTTTCTTCGCTCTTATGACAAAATTAATAATTTTAATTGAAATCAATTGTATATAATGTACCGTTTCGTCCTCTGAATGTATCTTGGTAATATTTGAGGATAGAAAGAGTACCACAAAAATAATATAATTCAAATTCATTTGTTGTCTAAATTTGTTTCCCATTTATCCCAAATTTAATTAATAAAATATAAATATATTTAGAATTAGTTTTCATTTAACAGATTGAAAGGATTGAATTTCCTTTGATAACAGTTATCACAATTTGTGAGCACCCCTTCCACTGTCCGCCCAAACCATTGAATGTGAGAAAAATAGAAAATTTTCCGAAAATTTCTCCCTGGGCTATACCTCCTTGGGGAAGCTGTAAAGCCTCTTTCACTCTAAGCAAGCAAAAAAAAAATCAAGAATACATCCTTATGGGTATACAGCCCAGGATGGTCCTAGAATTAATTTAATTTAACATGATAAAAATGAACCAATCATTTTATTTGTGAAAATGTTACAAATAATTACATTTAATGGACAAATAGTTAAAATTATTAATCAATTTTTAATTAAAATAATTTATTAATTGCTATGGAATGCGATAGTTGCTCGTCAGTGGTCGGGGTCAGTGGTCGGGGTCAAGTAGGCAACAAAGAAAAATATATGTCAATCATTGGGTTATATGATGCAAGTGATGCAAGTGATGCAAGTGATGCAAGTGATGCAACTAGCTCAAAGTAGATTTTCATAGGTTTTGACGACAACTATCCCATTGATATCCCATTGAATTTCAAACTTTTGGAATTCAATTGAAATCTCAATAAATAGTTATTTAAATGTAAGGAATGTGTTGTCTCTCAGAGAGAGCGCTGTCTCTGAGTTAACCCAATCATTGAACACATGTTTTCTCATTTGTTATCAAAATATTGTTTTTCAACACAAACTTGAATTTCACTAAATTTGGTCAATAATTGTATATATGATTGAAGACGTTATGGACGACAACAACCAAATCAGTGATCACTATATGATAGACGACGACATCGATGACGGTTAGACTGAAAGCAAGTTTTACTTCTTTTAAAATTAATTTTCATAGAAATTGAAATAATCGAAAGCGAAGAAATCGATGGATTGGTTGACTCGAGTGAAGACGAGGACCAGGAAGGGGTGTCTCCAATAGTAGACACCGATGACTCAACTCTAGTATTTAATGGTCACAAAAAAGCCGTTCTCTGTTGTGATTTGAGTTCAGACAAGTCATACGCCGTGAGTGGAGGTGAAGACGATGTGGCCATAGTTTGGCGGACCGACGACTCGAGTATTGTGTTTGAGTGCAACGGACACAACGATTCGGTGATTGGCGTCGCTTTCAATTCAAATAACAGTTATATCGCGACCGCAGACATGAATGGATTTATTCAAATTTGGAGCCCAACCGGTGAAAGACTTTTTGAGTTTGAAGTCGACGAAATCAATTGGATTTTATGGCATCCCATCGCTCCCAATGTTTTAATGGTGGGAACGGCTGCCGGCGATGCCTGGATGTGGAAACTTAATCCTTCTCTGACCACAGAATGCAAAACATTTCAAAGTTTTGGAAAATCCAATTCTTCGGCAAAATGTTTGTCTGACGGCAAACGAATCGCAATGGGATATGAAGACGGAGTCATCAGATTATGGGACTTAAAGACCACTTCTGTTATTCACTCGATTAACGGTTTGTTTGATTTCAAACATTTTATTTGAGTTTTCATTTAAATTGATAATTGTGTTGACAATAGAGTCGAGCGCTCACAGGGGAACCGTTACGTGTCTGGACTCGAGTCATGACAATGCATTAGTCGGTTCCGGTTCTATTGACTCGACCGCCAAACTAATCAATACTCAAACGGGTCGAGTGTTGACAACATTTCAGTGTTCTAACGGTTCTAATGACGAAGAAGACAACGATTCGGTGGAAAGCGTGGCCTTCAGTCCTGTTGGCTCTCTGTTCGCCACCGGAACTGTTGACGGATCGGTAGATATTTGGGATATTCCGACGCAAGTAAAGCGTCATTCTATTAAACAAAGCGCTGGTATTTCAAAGTTATTGTGGGACACAAATACTCCGCACATCTTATATACCGCCGGTTTAGACGGCATTCTCGGCATTTATGATACCAGAAATGGACAACAAATCAATTCATTGAGCGGACACTCCGACCATATTCTCGATATATGTGTTTCTAAAGATTCAAAGTTAGCGCTCACTTCGTCTGAAGACAAAACCTGCAGAATATTCTCCTTTTCGTAACAAATTTTTCCAAATATTTTAATTTAATTCTAAAATTTGAAAAATTATTTTTATGTAAAAACAAATCTTTTAATCTCTGGTCTAATGTTTTCCCAAATATTGTGGGAAATGAACGCAAAATATTTTATCGATTCTCCACTTTATTTGAAGGAACTTATTCTGGTGCCACATATAATCAATAAACGATCAAGATCATTAGATAAGCTACAGTTTGTTACTTCACACCAATATTGACATACGAGGTTATCCTTTATTTTTTATGGCGAAAATGAAGTTCTCGGAATATATAAATTGGTGATCACCCCCTCCCCTCTCTCCCCACAAATGGCTCACAAGTCTAGTGTCACTATAGCAACACTCTATGGCAACACTCTATAGCAACACTCGATCGCGTCTTTCAGTCTCTGAGCGTTGGACCGATATTACGATATTTACTGAAGTTCTTTATTGTTGTGACAAATGAGAGCATTGGACTCATTTTGGACTCATTTAAATCTCATTTTTTAGTTCACCTCTTTTGTGATATTCCATAAAATCAGAAAATCATGAATAATATTAACCAGTGATCAGAGAGCAAGTAGGCTAAGCCGGGTCACCGGGGGTCATGTCAGGGCTTTTTTTGCTGGGATACAAAAATTATGGACAAAATTATGGAGAGACGGCGCCACTATGTCGTAGGAGTAGGGGTAGGAGTAGGAGTAGGAGTATGCGGAAATGCTCTTTCAATTCTGTGCACTTTTATATTCTGTCATTAGAGACATATTCTGAGTCAGATCTCACTGTTCTCACTGTTTTGAGTCTGAATTTTTAGGGCAATAGTCGCGCAGTGAAGTAGCTTTTAAGTTGCCCTCCCTTTAAGTGTAACAAAAATTCATTGATTTAATGCAATCCATAATCATTAGAGTGAAAGACCGTTAAATTGAAGTCCTATTGATTTAAACTGTTTTATGCTTTTTATAGAAATTGATGCAAAAATGAAATCATGGCATCAAATGATGGTTTTAAGCACTAAATCCACAGAATATACACTTCTATTGAAATTTTCAAACACCAAACGCACAGAATTTAATATTTAAAGCGATCAAAAACTCATCAGATATAATGCCTGCGAGAAAAGGACTGCTCGCACCACAAAACACTTTCCTGGATACAATCGCCACCCGTTTCGATGGAACCCGTGAGTCATCTTTGTTTTCAAAAACTTTTAATCAAATAAAATAAACATTTTGTGAAAATTCTATTATTATATGTGTTATATATTTCGTTAATATATTATTGAACAATAGTTTCTCGAGTTTTGTATAAAAAAAATTGAATTTAAAATGTTTATCAGTCATCCATAAGGAAGGTACAGATCGGGAAACCCCTCCTGAGGTCGAAAATTTGGGAAAATACTGAGATCCTGAGATCGCGAGAAAAATTTGAGTTTAGGTGCAATTTTATGCCCTCTATTTTGGTTAGAAAAAAAGCTTAGGCTAACCCTCTCAGGTCGATGAGCTAAGCGATGCCTGGCATATACACATGTACATATGTGTGTGTGCAGCGAAATAAAAGGGGGCTACGATCCGGCTCAAATGAGATCAAAAATGGCTATTTGACCCCTCCTAGGGTTGGGCAAAAAAATTGTGTATTTATTTTGGGTAAATTTAGGTAATTTAGCCGATTTGTCCCGATTTAGACTAAATTGAAGCTAAATTGAGGACAATTTGTGTTTATTTAAGTCGAAAATAACCGAATTTAAAAGAAAATGACTGAATTTAACCGAAACCCCCCATTTTAGGTTGCACCACAAGTTTGAAGATTGGCCATTTGACTTCCCCCTATTGCCCTTCCCTAAGATCTCCCACCTTGTCTTTCCCCGTTATAGGTATTGTGAACCAGATTTTAATCGACATTTGATAAGAGACTTTGAAAATCCATTGAAAATCAGTCGGTTCTGACTCTAGAAATTCATTGGTGTATAATATATTGTGTATAATATTCATCTTTTGGGTGACTTTTGGTTGTGTCGTCGATTAATGACATCGTTTTAAATATTTATTTCTGTGCACAAAAACCTATGATTTTGTAATTTTTGCTTATTTTCAATATAACTTTTTTACGGGTAAACTGTTAGAAGACTTAGAACCAGAAGAAGTAAAACTTGATTGATTAACTTTCTTTCCACTTAATCCTTGTTTTCCTAACAAATATAAGAAAACGAGAGTCTCTTAAAGGACTTTTCAGTCCTATAAGTCCTATATTATGACTTAAATTTACTTTTTAAATATTCATTCATTATATAATAATTTGAATGTCGAGCAGAATCTCAGATGACTTCTATTAATTAAAATTTGTTTTACATTTTTTTTTCTCGTCAAACATAAAAGGAAAGCATAAAAGGTTTTATTTGAAAGTTGAGTCAAACGAAAATAAATTTCAATTCATTTTTCTCTTCAAAGTTAATTAATTATTAGTAAATCAAATAATTTTTTCACAAAATTTAATTATTTATTCCTTTTTTCAAATAAACCAAATGTTCTGTCATTTAAAATGAATTGAAATACACTAGAAATGTTCTTGATTAAATAAAACAGTTTTCTACTAATTTATTGAAGTTGATGTCAGTTGAGAGCAATTCATTAAATATCATTAGAGAGATGGCGAGGAATAGAAGACTAGTTTATTAAGAAATGACATTTTCCTATAAATTGAAGATATTATTCATATAAATATCGCTTTATTTTAAGAAATTAAATATGAAATTCAATATTCAAATGCTTTTCAATTTCTGAGTCAATCGTAATGTGAAACAAATGGAAGACTACAAGAATACTTCACTCCCATTAGTCTCCGAAATCTTGCAAAAATTGACTCCCAATCCTGACGAATTTTCCAGATGCTACTCCCGTTCCTGCCCACTCCCGAGGACATTTCTCTTGGGATTCCC
>JAQGBD010001199.1:0-18115 GCA_034698165.1 Punctoribates punctum | reverse complement strand
AAAAACCAAGAAAATGAGTCTTGGAATACACATAACATCCTTCTATTGACTGCTTATATTCTTATGGTGTGTTTCGGATGGCCATTCACTTATTATCTGGTCAACAATCTTGGTCTTCTGAGTAGTACGAGAAGATACAACTCTAGTGAGAAATCTCCAAAAAAGAGTTTCAAAATCAAAAGCGTAACCGAATTATTGGGTCACAAATCACCCAAAAAACAGATCATTTGATTATTTCATTCATTATTAAATTTTTTTGTCAATACTTTTCTTTAAACTTATTTTTCAATAAAATACAAAACCTGTCATTGAATTTGTCATTGAAATCAAGTTATTAAAAGTAATGAACAAATTCAGAGTTCCATTATAGTTATAATCTTTAACCATGGTACAGCTATCACCAATACATACATCACAACAGAGCTAATCCAATGGTTGGGGAAAATGAGATTGGCACACGCATTTCAGTGTTGGCAAACTTAATTTACCTAGATTTTTTTATATCCGTTTTTCTTAAATTTAAATTTCTTAAAATACTCTTTGACTCAAAGGCTTTGAGCAGGGATTAGCTTGATCAAAAACCCTAGTGGGACATATGGGAAGGCATAATGTTAAGCATTTCAAGATAGGAGAGGACCTTAATGTTAGAATCAAATGGTGTCTCCCTTTGAGTCTTAACCTTTGATTGTTTTATCAATAATCGTGGGAAAAATGAACAAATGTTGTGAAAAAACGTAAGTTTCTATTCACAAACAGATTACTTATTTTAAAACAATAAAAGCGTAGACTTTGAGGAATAAGATCTAAATTAGAGTCAATTTGTGATAATTCAGACTTCACTCAGGATTTGAATTAATTCCGAAATTGAGCCTAAAATCCAATTAATTAATAATTGAGTTCTGTTTAAGAAAATGTATTTCAAACTTCTTGTGCTTTGTTTGGCGTTAAGTCTTGTGTCCAACAGTTTGGCCGCAGATTGCGATCACTCCCTCCGCAAGTGTCGTACCGTTTGTTTCAAAGAAGACAAAACTCAGGGCATTTGTATTACACCCATTGGATGCGAGACCGACAACAAATGTGATGTCATCGGGCAGAGAGGGGTTCTTAGCTGTGCTGGACCGTGTCAATGACCATGTCAATAAGCAACCAATGACCATGGCCAACTCAAATGACTAAAATTATTAATAAAATAATTCCATAGTTTTTAAAATTGATTTAAACAAAAAGATTAAAATCGAATTTTTGAATACTTCAAAGAATTTTTCATTTGACAGAGATTACCAAGGTATTATTTAATATTCTTCAAATTTACTTGCTATCAATGACCAGTGATACGGACGGGTCTAGACTTAAAGGGGGGTTTCCTAGAGCCTTCAGAAAAAATAGAATGGGGACCAAGGTAAAAAGGCTTCGCTCGGCGGAGGGGGTATGGGGTGAATGTGGGGGTATTTACCCCCATCCTTATTACTCACCAATTATCTCATGAGTAGAGAAAGTGTTGCCCTCTCTTAGCCTTTCTCTGAAAGAATGTCCACTATTTGACACTATTTTAAGGATTGCATCAAATAATTAAAAATTGTTTGTCAACAGATCTGCAGACAATTGGGTGGAAATGCCATCAATAGCTCCAAAAGACTACACACCGGGAGATGTGATCTTTGACTTGAGTTTCGTTATTCATGTGATCGGAACAGATCTTAAAGGAAAACATTGTGACAATTGTCTGATAAAAAGCACTTCACTCAAGAAATGCGTGAAATGTCTTCAAATGCATTATTGCGACAAAAGTTGTCAAACAAATGACTGGAAGTACCACAAGAAGGAGTGCAAAGTCTTCAGAGGAGAACACTTTCGGATGAATTCGTATTCATTAGAAGAGAGACTTTTGCTTCGGTTATGGTTTTGCGTCAAATCTGAGCCGAATTTCATCAGAAAGTCTTACCAATTGTTTAATGGATCAGATATTTGTCTGAATGACATCGGAGTCGATGTCACAAAATTGGCGCAGAATTACAAAGACATCGGCAATCAGTTCACAGATATTTGCATTCGTTTCCAATCGTTTGGATTAGAGTTCAATAACAGAGAGCTCTTCCATTGGTATGGATTAGTTCTTCAGCAGTCGTTACCATTCCTGAAGACAAACTCGAAGGATGTGTTGTCATCGTATGAGTCGAGCGGAGGCTTCGGTCTTATGCTTGAATTGGAGGCATTCAGTCACTCATGTGTTCCGAACGCCGACCACTCCCTCAATGGTCTTCCTCTCAATGTCTGACAATTTTCACAAAATTTTATTCTCATTTCAATAGGAATTTCGGTACAAATCCGAGCCATGAAATCAATCTCTTCGGGAGAAGAGATAACAGTGACGCGCATCGATTTGGCACAGAATAAGTTGGACCGACATAAAGAACTGTCGGCTCTATCCCTTCCCGTTTGTCACTGCGATAAATGTCGATTCGATTTGGATAAAGACATCGATTACGCAGAGGTTAAAGACTATGAGCACATGAATGCCATCAATTGGCGAAAACTGGGCGACCCGTCGGCACCGGAAGATCTCGAAGACTATTGCATCGATTGGCACTACATTATGTATTTACGGGAAATCTTTGGCCAATACCACAGCAAAGTCGGAATCCCTCTCTTCTACAGTTTCTTGTGTTTCGCAGTCCATTCCCGTCGGGCCTCGAGATCAATGATAACTCTTTGCTTCAAACAAATTGAACCAATTCTTCGGATAACCCACGGCTCAGAGCACCCGATATATAAAATACTGTTAAATATTTACCACAAATTCAATGAAAATAACAATTCATTCAAAAAATAATTAACATTTCAATAAAAAGACTAAATTTTATTATAATTCAAACTATGGTTTGTTTTAAACAAACGACTCATCACTTAATCACTTCATTTCATTACTTATATAATAACTGAATATTTGGCAAAAATTCAATCCTTTAATAAAGTCTTAAAATAATTTTTAAACTCATTTTTAAATTAATTTATGAAATGATTTTGTTTTGAAAGTGAATCGAAGACAAAGAACTTCTTCTTTGGTTAAGTCTTGCCTTTCAACAAGTCTTTCGGTTTCGGAAATTCCTGAACGCGTTCTCTGATAAGGACTTGAATGGAGGTCTTCTGATGGAATCCGTGAGATATTCTTGTCTTCCAAACGCCGATATCTGAGCTGAAGTCAAAATAATTGATAACAACTTATGTATTGATAGGACTTTAGTTTCAAATCCGTTCCATTAAACCTATCTCATGGGAGGAAGAGATAACTGTGGCTCGAGTAGAGTTGGCACAGAATAGGGACGGACGGCATAAAGATCTACTAGATCTATATCTACCACTCTCTCAGTGCGACAGATGTCGTCTCAATTTGGATAAAAACTTCTCTTACGAGGAGTTCAATGTTTGGCATCAACAGCACAGGCATTGCAGATCATGGATATCCCCCGTTCCTTGACTCACATTTAGTCCCGCATTGACTACACTATTGACTGGTATTTGCGGGAAATCTATGGCCAATATTCAGTTTTCCGTTCCTTTCGAAATGGTCGACAAAATCAAACTCTAGTATAAAGAGATTCAACCTATTATTGGCTCATCTCATGGAAGGGATCATCCGTCCTATAAAATGATCCGAAAGTATTACATCCAATACCTGAACACTCGTTAATAATTATTAGTTTTTGTTTTGAGTAAAAAATCAATGTTTGAAAACATTTTCTTCACTTTTCTCCTAATATTGTTAAACAATTCATTTGTTAATCATTTTATATAAATTTGTTTTTTTTTCTGTTGAAATCATTAAATCTTCTGATTATTTATAAATTATAATTGAAATACAATTTAATAGAAGGCAATTGGGCTGAGAAGAGGAACGCCATATGTTTGACAACAATTATCTCACAATTTAACTGAATTATCGCTTTTGATAATTAAGTCATTGAATAAATTGAGACAAAACTCAGACAAAACGAATCCACTGAAAGCCTATGCATTAGATATCAATGACTTTTGAGAATTTGAAATTCAGATGAAATACAAGATTAATATCAACCGTTTGGCTAAAAAACAAGAATTTAAGATAAATATTAATCTGTATTCTTGGAGAAAAAAGTTCTGTCAAACGATTTGAATTCTGGCGAAGAGAAGAAGAAAAAGTTTTTCGTTAATATCAGCAGAAAATATGCAATAATTTGTAAATGTCTTAGAAATGGCTTAAAATTATGACTACATAACCAAATATACAGTCATTTGATTTAAATATTCATTAGACAAATGTTAATAATTTTGTTCGCAAAAGACTTTTTCTAAAATTAAATTAAAGACAAGAATAAAATCATCGCTTTTTATGAATATTAATATCCGTTCCATAATTTTTAGAGAAAAGCTCTTAAAACGTGAAATTTATTCAATAAATATAGATTTGGATTTGAAATTAGCATAAATTGTGAGCAAAATATTAGTTTTATTTGATTACAAATTGAAAAATCTCTAAAAATGTGTTATTTTAATATAAATACTGAAGTTTTGTAATAAACTTTTTGATCAAAAAACCAAAAATAGTTTTCATTCACTCGTCAGACAATCAATTATTAAATATAATTATTTTGATGTTTAAGGAAATAATTTTGAAGGTTTTCCTCAAAATTCTGACTCTTTTTTCTCAATCTTTGGATTACTTTTGGAGAAAAACAAATTTCATTTTCATTGGATTCGTTACGCCTTTTGAAAAGAAGGGAAAACAAATTTTCATAGATTATTATTATTAGTTGATTCGAATAATCAGTTTTTGTCTTTACTTTCTTTCTGATGGAAAATAAGTAAAATTTTCTTTACTTTTAAAACTGAAAACTGATTTTACAAGTTTTTAGCGTTAATTATGTGAATAATTAATTAAGGTTTTCCTCTTCTGTCAGATTCAATGAACAGATAAACATTACGTTTACTTTTGGAGCTAATCATCGCTTCTATTAATCAAATTTAATTAGCCCTCAATTAGCGCAACCCAACCACTATTGACTTAAATATTTATGTCTAGTGCTACCTGTGCACTGGCTGCACACCTACTACCTAAATGACCAGGATCTTTGTCAATTTGCCAAAAAACAAACCCATAATTCAAACAATAAAACATTTGATTCAATTGCTATTATCTGTGAATTATTCACTTAATATAGCTTTTCATATGCAGGGCTGCCAAGAATGGGAACACCTGGGCTCAGGATCTGTGTGGTCAGCCTTTATTATGCTGATTCAATGTTGGTTTATTGAACAGGGTTCAGCTCTAATGAGTCATCCAGGGCTCTTTTCACGATAATCCTGTTTCTCATTACTGGAATTTCTTGCAATAAAAGGATGATTTAATTTCCAAATGAAAATTCGCGCACAGAATATATAATTTATATATTAATATATTTGTTTATATATTTGAATTTTGTCCAAATGGTTGTGTCCTTCAGTTTAATAGCCTTTGAGAGACGGATCTCATAATCCGTGGATTCATCGCAAGAATATAAAAGTGTTTTGATTTGATTCAATCGATTCATTCTTTTGTTTGGTTTAAGTCTTTGTTTCGTCACTTTTTTGAGTGAAATGAAAAGTTTGAGTTTAACTTCATTTTTGTTATGTTTGGTCGCTTTGGTGAGCGCTCAGTTCGATACCAAAGGTGGTGGCACTCGAGGCCCCGGTCTAACTGGCGGTAGACCCGGCACTGGACCAGCTGTTTCTGGACCCGCTATAGTTGGTGGACCAGGAGGAACTGGAGCTCTAAGTTATCCTGGGGGAGGTTATCCTGGAGGATATGGCGGAATACCTATGTATGGCGGTGGCGGTGGTGGATATCCTGGATTCGGAGGCATGGGAGGAATGCCTATGATGGGTGGTGGCGGACCATATATGGGAGGTGGAATGCCAATGATGGGAGGAATGCCCATGGGTGGAATGGGTGGTATGCCTATGAGTGGAATGGGTGGTATGGGTGGCTTTCCCATGGGTGGAATGGGTGGCGGTATGCCAATGATGGGCGGTTTCGGTGGAATGCCTGGTGGTTACGGTGGTTATCCTGTTGGTGGTGGATATGGTATACCAATGGGCGGCGGCGGATTTCCAGGAGTAGGTGGTTACGGCGGAATCCCTGGATATGGTGGATATCCTGGTCTTGTCGGTGGGAGGCCTGGTCCCGGTGCAGGAGTTCAACAGCAACAGCAGACTTCCGATGATTGGGGAGATGATGGCGCAGGAACTGGGGGTGCAGGCGGAGGAACCGGTGGCACAGGTACAGGAGGTGATGGGATCGGCCAAAGAAAAATCAAATAAAGGACCGGAAAGTGAATCAAATCAAAACTCATCGGACGACTCAATGGAAAAGACAGTCTTCAGAGATATTGTCCGCAAATATCCATTAATTTTAGTAATTAATTGAAACTCTTTTTCGAGTAAAAAGAAACACATTTTTCCAAATCATTGCCAAAATTACTTATCATTTGACAAGAAATAAATGAATTAATTTATTTCATCCACACTTTTGTTAAGCTTTTTAAAAATCTCATTAATTTTAATTAATTTCATGAAATTACACGTCTTTTCAATTAATTTCAGATACTTTTCAAACAATTTTCGAAAATAAGTCTTAAATTCTTATCTGAGAAAACCTTTTATGTATTTTAATTAAAAAATTTATTGCTTTTCATTTGAATTCTGTATATTCTCGCAATAAGCTGTTGAATAAACCTGGCTAATTCCCTACCAAGCTAAAAATATGGGTATATTTTTATTTGATTCACATTTCTTTGAAATCCATTTTATAAATGAATTCAAAAATTCAAACTATTTTTGAAGAGGTGGACATAATTATGAGTAAAGCACTTCATTTGAGACATTTCTTGAAAATATATTAAAATCAATTCATAAAATTTGTGATCATATCAGAGCTCTCATTAAAATCATTAAATTTTGCGAAAAATTATGATTTAAAATGAGTTAAAATATTTTACAATCAATTGATTTATTGTTTAATATTTCAGGAATTTTATTATGACTTTTGAATGAATTATTGTAATTGATTTCAAATTTAATCGCTTTAATAGAAAAATAAAACACTTCTCAACTTTTTCCCGATTTTTTTTTCTTTCGTGAATAGAAAAGTATATTAATTAGTGATAAGAAAAAATGCATTCTTTTGAAAATGTTTTGAGTTCTGGACATAAGCTTAAGTCTTGACCCATATTCTGTGCAAAATTTATGTGTCTATAAATTCAATGAGAATTATCTAAGCCTTGGTTAGTCTAGATATGTGCAAGGTGGTTTCCCACACTATCATCGAAAGGCAAAAACATTAATCAAAACATTTGAAAAAAGACTTTTACTCAGAGATTCTGTCGAAATATTCAACTCTTTAGGTCATATACGAGGGGACAGGTATTCCGAAAATGAACTCAACACAAGACGGATCTCCTGCACATTCATCAGACTCCAGACAGGATTAAAATTCATCAGATCCTTGATTTTGTAATAATTGTTTCAATATATCAATTATATAAGAAATTGTTGGCTAAGGAAAGCCATAAACCAAAAGAAAGTTATTCAACAGAAATACTCTTCTTTATTGTCCACCAGTTTTGATATGTTTGCAAAAAAGTCCATAAATATTAAGAAATGTATTTGAATTCATTAATAAAAACATAATTAAATTTAATTATTCATTTGTGAGACTCGACTATAAAGATCTAATCATTGGATAGCTTTTGCGTGATATCCACCAAAAGGGGGTTTTATTACTCCAAATAAATTTCATAAACAAAACTAAAAATAATTACAAAACTATAGAAATAAAAATTAATTCAAATATTTAGAGACATTCTGTATCGGAGCTGACATTAACTCAGATTTAAATGAAAGCTTTTTGATTTAGAAAATCCTTTTCACTCACATACCCAGCAAATACCCAGCAACAAAAATATATATCTCAAGCAAAAAAGCATTAAAATACTTATTTTTCTTTTCAATTCTGGAAACCTTTCAGAAATGTTCAATGAATTGAAATTTACTCCAAAACCTCTTATTTTTCAGTTTTATGGCAAAACATATAATTTCGTGAATCTAATCGTATGCAGAATAATGTCGGTAATTAAACTAGGCAATTAAAATATAAGGCGTAGATTACTTGGCAATTATTATCAAGGAGGAGTCTTAATGGTCAATATGTGACAAATTCTCCTATTTTTATGTTTTCAAAAGTATTCTTTCAATGGTAATGAACTCCACTTTCCTGATAATTGAAATTCATTTTCAAGCAATTTAGCGGACGGTCCAACGCTCGGGGGTTTTCTCAACTTTTGCTCTAGGGCAAAAAGGCGCTGCGCACTTTTCTAAAGTCCTATTGTCTTTACGAAGAAGTTTTTTTTGAGCAGGGTGAAGTAGTGTTTTGATAATGTATTAGGAAGGGCAGCCCAATAATTGAATTGGAGCTTTCCCTACCCCTTCCCATCTCAGGTTTAAGTGAATTTGCGTTTTAATTGGGATTTTTGTATCAGTTTTGTAAGTAATCTTGCAAAATAATTACTTTTGATTAACATACTTGAACTAAATAATGATAATAAATTCATTAATTGAAGCAGGGCCTAATTTTTATAAATAAATAATGCCTTTACAACCAATATGACAAGCTATAAATCTTAATCTACAGGTTATAATCTTGGTAATATTTAATTTTCAATTATAAATATCAGATATCATGTTTATTATAAGCATTTAATTGGAAAATTGATAAATAATTAGCTGAAAAACTATCGCTAATTATCCGTTGAAAGCATTTGAAAACACGATTCTATTGAAGCGATAAATCAATTAATCATTTGTTTGCTATAATACTAATAATTGTAATTAATTTCGTTTAATTTAATTATTTATAGTTTAAAAACAAATAATAATTTTTTTTTGTATCTCTCAGAAAATGGTTCTCTTTTTGGGCTATAACTCAATGATTATTACAATTTTGAATAACAATTATTATTTCATTTGAAGCAATTATTTGGCAATTCTTTGCACAAAAATCATTTGGATTGGAGATAAATACCCGGCTGATAGTCTGTTTTATTGTCGTATTTGAGGGGCCACTCCTTTTGATTAAAATTAAATTACCCGAACTATTTAAATGTTTATCATTTGAATCAGAAAATTATTACAGGAATTCCACGGAATATATAAAAGACAAGTAATAATAAATACTAATCTATGACATTTTATTGAATTACGTGAAATCCTATTCCAAATACACATATTTATGTTCTCATAGGTCTGGAAAAAGTGGTCGGAATTTGTTCTGTGTAATGATTATTTAAATGAGCATGGTGATGGCTGGGATGAGGTCCTCGCCTAATATTGTTTGTGGAAATTATCGGATATTAAGACTAAACTAATTTACGTTAACTTATTTGCGTTCAAAACACTGGAAAAGAGATCATTAGCTGAAAAATAATTGAATAGAAACTAATTTGTAGCGAAAAATGGTCTATAATTTCATTGTTTTGTTTTCCAAATATAATTAACGACTCAAAAGAGATAATAATAATCGAGAGTTCATTTCAAATGAAGTTTTGTGTTACGTCTGAAAGACAGCACAGAATAATGTTTTCGCAAATTATTGTCATTTAGGAAGAGTTTTATTATGTGTTGTGCTTTAAATAAGTCTTTTTTTTAACGATTATTCGCTAGATTTTTGAAGAAAAGTTACCAAGTACCTCAACAATAGGTTCATTAAATATATAAAACGATTCATTTGTGTTTTGACAGCAATTAATTGTCGAAAAATAAGAGTAAAACTATATTTTCTCTGAATAATTAACTTTTAATGAATGGTATGTCCAAAGGTATGACAGTTAGTGAATTGTATTTTGACAAACGGTATACAAATTTCTTTATAATAGGCTATCCATTAGTGATTCTAATGATTAGATTCCGCACTGAATATAATTCAATAGATGAGAGAAAATTAGATAATTTTAATGAGTAATATATTAAACGATTTCATAGAATAATGATATTTAGATTATAATTATTTTTTCAGACAATCGCCTTTCCGGATGAGCCCCATATTCAGAGAGAGGACTAGAGGACAGACATCTGTTTCAACTTTTCCTAATTGTTTTGCTTCAGTTTTCAGACACAAAAAGGTGTTTTGCATAACAATCAATGCCTTCAATTGATGGCTGACTTAAGGACCACTGTTTCAAAACATAATCTGCATTTGAATTGAAACTTAACCTGATTATAATAATAGATGACCACCCCTTAAATTTAATAGTGGTTTCAGATTCACCTTGGGCATCAATGATTTCAAAACGGTTAGAATATTTGCAATTTTTTCTGGTTATCTGTATTACAGATTCTGTAATACAGATATCAAACGCAAAATAAATTGTGTTTTTAAACGTCAAGTCTTTTGTAAAGAAAAACAAATTTATGCGATTGTTGTCCAGTTTTGGGACAGAAAACAGATATTCTCCTGTTTTTTAAGAGCTGTTCCACTGATCAATAAATCGAAGCACTGATAAGAACCGATTCAATTGACGACAAACACACAGATCTGATCTCAAGATCTGTGGAATAATTAATAGTATTTATAAAAATACAAAAGTCTTTAAACGATTGGCGATCGAAATGCGATTACCTTTTTGTGAGAGACATCTGTTTTCGAGTTTCGGCCAAAGATTTATTGAATACCAATTATTTTCGACTTAAAAGCGTTTAAAACTCAAGAATAAGTCATTCGATAGGAATCTCAGGAAATATTTTTATAGTTTATTACAAATATTTAGGAATTAAATTAAAGTTTGATTAATTATTAAATGAAAGAAAAAAGATCTTCAAAATGTAACCTCACTCCAAATTCCTGAGAGTTAACTTGATAATTATAATTATGCGCAATCATTGAATAAAATTTGAATATATAGGTGCTCTTGGATGATCATCAGTTTTAAAATGAGTCCAAAAGTGTCACTTTAAATATGTATAATAAATATGAGTTCCTTAAGAGACTGCTTAAGCTGTTGACAACATTTGCACATTCATCGAGCAATTTCGAAAAAAGAAAAATGTACATGATCATCAAGATGATGATGGCAGAGACGCCTTCCCTCTTATTGCCTCTTATTTGGCACATTTTGTGAAATAATGACATAATTGAAGATAATCTGATGTAAGCTATAATCCAAAACAATTACACAATTGATAAATAGCTTAACATTTGGACGCAAATGAGGTCTAAATTGAGGACAAGTGGGCTCTTCTCAAACATCTACTCATCTAATCTTGCAATAGAGTGGACTAAAAAATTATTTCTTATTGTAAATGAATGAATTGTGGACACAATTATCCTGGTTTTCATACTTAGAAACAATTTTAGTTTATTTCCAGTGTCTGTAATGGATTTAACTCATCTATCTATCCGATATCATGGAAAATAATTTTGACAGGTTACTTTATCAGGTATTCAAGACTAGTCTAGGTCTACTAATGACTAGATTTCATTGCCTTCGTTTGTTTAGGGGTTGATATCTATTAAAATATTAACATTTAGTGAATAACCAAATGTGAGATAATATTTATGAAAATTATAGCCAATTGTCGTGAAATTACTGAAACGATTGGAGAGAAAAAACTGAGTAATTAAATCTCATTTTGATTCTGTATTCATGAGAAACACCAAAGAAATAAAGTTTAAGAAAAGTGTCGTTTAATTGCTTTGAGAAATACAGTAATTATGAGCTTAAAAGTGACGAAACAGTCAGCGAAAGCCTGTCTCAGACAAAAAATTGTGGGTAAATCCAGATACAAATCAGATGAACCTCCAATGACCAAGCTACCAAGCTCGTGGCTCCTCAAGTGCGTGCTATCCCTCATGCAGAGCAAACTAGCTTGGTGGCCTCAATTACCCAAATCATTGAAGTGGAAACAATACTTATTTTATTTATGTCGTTATGAATATTAAAATGTATGTAATTATTGTCTTTAATTTATTCCGATTCTCACAAAACAATTGCAGATGAGTTCAAATTAACTCAATTTAAGGCATAAATTTTTAGCTAAATTCTCCAAATGTTATCAAAAGAAAGAGTTTATCACTAAAAATATGGTATATTTCAGGAAAAAATGCTCCGATGAACAGATAATTAAACAATTTTATTATTGTTATAATATTTGTTATCTTTATTGAGAGAAAAACTCGTGTTTCAACTCATTGCATGGTAATTGTCTGAAAAGTTTTTTTTCGACCCTTTCTTTACCTTAATATTAGCATAACTTTCAACAAAAACCTATTGTTTTACTCAAGTGTTTGTACGAAAACTTACCCTGAAATCCGAATAAATGATGTAATTTCTTGAAAAATTAGCTTTAATTATGATAAAAAGTGAGTTTTTAGTTAGTATTGAATCAAGGTAATGTCAACTAAATATAATTATAGACCTGATATTTGTGTGGTTTTCATCCATAGCTGTAATTTTATAGCAATTAATTTGTTTCTGTCCGACAACTTTGACGTCAATTTATAAGTAAATAAATTGGATTTTTCCGTTAAAAATAACTCCTTTTTGAATAAAATTAGTCTTAAAACTGAAATTATAATCAATTATTCACTCATTTCTGATATAAGGATAATATTTCTGTAATCAGTTTTTTAAACAATAGGAATATTTAACTCAGAATTGAGAGAAAAACACACTTTTGTCGAAAATAATAATTGTTTTGATGACTGATTCTTATCTGATCTGTCAGTTCAGACAATAAGTGTTGAAACATAATTAATATGGATTATTCTTGGTATTTTCCCAGCTTCCCTTTTTCACTAGTAAACTGAATTTTCAAAATTAAGATTTATTTACTTATTTTTTGGCTGAATTTTTTCTGACAATAAATTAAATGTGAAAATCATTGTAAGAGTTGTTATAAATTTCAGGCATTTATTGCGATATAAATGTCATACAATCGGACAGAAAGTAATAATTTTTTTATTTTTATTAATAATTTCGAAATAATAATTAATTTTGATTAACTCTCATATTTAATAATCCTATAAGTCTTAAGCCTAAGCCACTAATTAATCTAAATTTCAAAATCCTATATAAGTTTTATCAGATTTTTCTTCTTCTGCCCAACAAATGAGTGAATGTTTTCTTGAAATTAATGTAAAATCGAAACTGAATTTCAAAACAAAAAACTGTTTTTCGCTTACGATTGGAGAAAACAAATGAAATCAAATGCTATCAAACGAAACAAATCAATAATAAAATGTATATTAAATACAGTTTTTACCCCTTTTTTGATAATTTTATACTCTTTTGATTAATTGATTGCCATTTGATTTCAAGGATTTACAATCAAAAGTGATTAAAAATTTTAAGCATTGCTTTCATTTTATTGGAGAAACCGAATGAAAATCGTATTTCAAAAAATATTTATACTTAAGAAAAATATTTGAAAAATTCGTGTCATATGTTTATTAATGATCTTACGGTGAGCACCGAGGAAACAATTTAATCAATTCTTGAATTACTCCTTCAAATATTTGTATAAATTAATATTTTCAGCGATTAAACTCTCAAATCAAGAGACGAATAGATTTTTATATAAAATATGAATTTTTCTGAAAAACTTTTTCATTTTGTCTGTCAAATGGATTTAATAGTTTGATTGAGCATGATGAATTCCGTATTTAAATTGAAAACTATCTATGAATTAAAGGATTAATAGCTGTTTCAGTTGACTAGATCATTTGAATTTCTTTAAGGTTGGTCACCAATTCCTGTTCCAAAACACTTATAGGTCAAAGTCCTGCTAAAAGTCGGACATAAACTATCAAAGATAATGTTCTTGAATTGGCCAACATATCCAATATATTTGGAAAGAATTTCTAAGTCTACCATGGTAGAGTGTGCTACACAAGTGAGAAATTATTCGCAAACCTAAATAATTGATAATTTTTCTCGTTTTACAAATTCATATAATTATCAAATAATTTGTTCGAAAATAAGTGATATTTGCGAACATTTTTCACTACTTTTTTTTGACTCAAATCTTATGATATGTTAATTAGAAAATAATTTTGTCTTTAATTATAATTTGTGAGGTTTTTACCGACCGTTAAGTAAATATTTTAGATTTATTTTCTGATATAATTTCATTATTGAAATACATTTTCCCCTTTAAATACATATTTCGTGTCGAAAGCAATACTTAATTAATAATTATATTTAATAATTATCTGAAAAATTTTATTTTATTTCCATTGCCTTAAAAGTAATACAAATTATCTCTACATTTGAGCACATATTGAGTCAAATGGTCTGAAATACAATCTTTAGATTTGAATAAATTTTTTAGAAATTCATAAAAAAGAGATAAGAAATGGAGTTCTCAAACAAATGTCAATTCATTATTTGAATTCAAAGCACAGTCTATCGGATACTTTCATCTAAATTGTTGTCATAAAAGGCTTTATCTCATGATATGTATTAAATCACATGTTTTGAATAGTATTAGCCCAACAGTCCTCGAGGCCACACTTCCCGAACCCATTTGCACAGACACTTTCCTATTGGCAAAGGTGATAGAACTCAGTCAACTCTTCACACCAGTATTAGGTCCTATTTGGTAATAAATTTAAGGATTTAAGCTCAATTAGCTGTCTATGCTTGGTCAGTTCTGAGTGAATCTGTGAGTGATTGGCATCAATCATCTGATCAGTCAACTGTTTGACTACTTATGAAACCCATCCCATCAGCAAATAATTATCAAATTGATGGCTAATTCAATTAATTGCAAGACATTTATTTGATTACCACTTTATTTAAGAGATGATTGGGAAGAAATGATCTTACTTTTGCTGCAATCTAGATCAAATAAACTTGAAAACATTGGTCACTGGCCAAGGTTAAAAAGAGCATTTCCTCGAATTTAATTATCACTAACCATCAGAAGAGAAACAGTTGAGAATCTGATAAGAATACCCTTTTTTCAAACATCAAGAATTGTTGCAATTTTTTCTGGTTTTTCACGAAATACGTTCAGAATTTAAAGTGTTTATTAAGTTTTGTGTATTATTTTTGAACTCAAACCGAAAACGATTATCAAAAATAATAGTGATTTTCAGTTCAATTGTGAGGTCAGCGCAAGAATTATGTAATAAATTTTAGTGATATTCCACTCAATGGAGTTATTTGTAATTTACAAATAGGAGGCAATAAATATCAAGTTATTGTCGATCCTCACAATTGATGTCTAAATCCATTCAGAGATTATCTAAATAGGATCTGAAACTCATTTTTTCAACGGACTCCTTCCCATCGGAGGTTCCATTCTATGAGCTATTCTGTGCTATAGATCTTCAAAAGCAATTTCGCTTAAAATTGTTATTTTTGAAAAATATTTCCAATTTCTCTGAAAATAAATCGTTGACCAAATAGTTTGTTGACAAACAAATACTCATTAAATTACCTAGGTAATAGACAATAGTTGTAACTATAATAATTAATCTGTCTATCATTTATTGTGCAAAATAGTTATGAGTGGTTTGGGAATAATTTTCCCCACAATTTGTAAATTACTGGAAAAATACAATTTCGTGAAAATTCAGAGTTTTTATTGATATTAAGCGATAAAAATAAAATTTATATCAAACTCACATTTTTGACGGCTATTATCAAAGTTAAATTCAATGGAAATGTTATCTAATATGACATTGCTCCTTTCAGAACTATCTCATCTCATACCCCATTAACTCTATTCAAAAGATGCAAACATCTAATGGATTAGAAATCGACATTTGCCCCTGGGTATAACCGGATGAAGCAAGCTAATTGCCACTTAATTTTAACCAAAATTAAGAACAAGATGATTGAAAACTCGATTCAAACTATTATTATTCAAATTAAGAATCACTTAATTATTAATTGTATTAAATGTAAGAAAAGAAGTCATTTAATTGTTTTGAAACAAACTGGAGATAGTTTGACATCGAGTGTAGAGTTCGGGAAATACTATTTGGCACCTAATAGTCCGGTGCTTATTGTTTAAGCAGGTGTGCTATCAGTCAGATCTCTCTAAAGTGAATCCATTAAAAAACTAGACTAATGTCTAAAAGCACTTAAATTCAATTGAAATGAATTTCAATTATTCCTAATATTATCGCAAATGCATCAAAATGTTGACTTCATTTGAATAGACATCACTAGGAAGGGACGGACAGACCGTACGTGTGTTCAAAAGTGAGAAATACAAACATGAAAAATGTGTTCTTGTAATTGGATCTACCGTTTTGTGCCGAACATACAATTGGAACCACAATTAGTCGACTATTATTCGTGTTTACCCTCTTTTTAGGCCCGTATTGAATGACAATTATTTTTAGCAAAAATTCTCTAAATTCTTGACTTTCATTCATTCTGTGCCCAAATCAACTCCTTTTCCATATATTTTCCGTTTCTTTGAATAGTTTTCATTGAAAAACCGATTTTTGTCTTAAATTTCGTGAAAATATTTCAAAAATGACTGCAAATTAGTAAATGATTTCGAGTACTCTATAGCTGTGAAGGTTAAAAACTTTTATTCTGGACCTATATTTCCGCAGACTTTCTAATGATTGGTCAGAAAATTCAATCAATTAATCATTAATAAAGTTATATCGATTAGATTCTGTCGATTGAACTAAACCTTTAGAAAATTCAAATTTCATTTTAAAATATATTAGCAATAAATCTGTTGTAAACAGTTTTCAGCAAATAATTTGAATATCGATTCGTTTCCTTCTTATGAAAGAATCTCTTTTTCTTTCTTTTCTTCCAAGAAATTAATTGAAAAATTTTGTCGATTTGAAAGATGGAAAGAGTTGTCTCAAATATAATCTATGAAATCCCAAATGTATTTATAATACACTCCACATGAATAAGATTTATGTTCAATGAATTTAATCAAAAGAAATACTGAAAAAAAGAGTAAAAATAACCGAACATTCTCTGCGACATCTCTATAGTCGTGTTTAAACATTAATAATGAGGACAGACATCATCGGGAATATGAATAGCGTTTATCCAAAGCGCTACCGAAAGCCAACAAATGGGGACTATCTCTTCACAGGATGAGAGAGAGAGAGAGAGAGAGAGAGAGAGAGAGAGAGAGAGAGAGAGAGTCGACGAGAATTTAAAATAATTAAATTTAATAAATTTATATAAATCTTTTAAAAAAATAGTTTGGAAAATGTGTTCACTATTGAGAATTGTGTCAAACTGTATGACATGGAGTTTGTGTGTTTATGTGACACAAAATTTTAAAATATTTCAATTCAGAACTTAAAATCAGTTACCTTACAAATAATCAAGTTCAAATTATTAATAGGTTTGGAATTATTTTGAATATTATTCACAAATTTTCAGTTAACTCCATCTCATAGTCAGTTTATATTGAAGACAAGACAAATCAATGTCTTGAAGATTATTGTAAAGCCATTGCAATTGACCCTGTTCATAAATTCATTATTCAGATAATGCCTTTATTATAAGTTTTATAGCCATTGTTATAACTTATAAATGTGCAAGCACGTAAATGTTTTACAATAAGGAATTTCTGTCGAGTGAACCGAAATCTCAACCGAATGCAAATGGAAAAGCTCTTCAAAAAACAGGCGAGAATTGAGTTCTTGAAACACAAATTAAATATTCTACAATTGTGAGCTTGCTCATATATCATATCATGATTCATATGTCATAACGGCTATACTATATATCGAGTCGAAGTAATATGAACACAAGTTAATAAGAACATTGACCAAATATCCCAGGTAAGGAATTACAAAATATTACTTCTATTTGCTAACCTGGGATATTTTGAAAATGTTCTTATTAACTTGTGTTCATATTACCTCGACTCGAGATATACTTTTGACCTGATTATGAAAACTAGTAAGAGACCAGAATATATATCAAAATTAATTGAATTCAAAAGGATTAGTTCCTAATCACTGATTAGTAATCAGCAGAGCCCTCAGAAAATGAAACCCAGTTTCATTTGCTATATAGTTATGCTAGATTGTTCTTTAATCACCCATTGA
>JAQGBD010001198.1:0-18142 GCA_034698165.1 Punctoribates punctum | reverse complement strand
CTCAAAGAGATTCTTCGAGTGACTGATGGCAACGGACGGGTCAAGTCATATATTAGCCACACATCACTCAAACTGATTCATACGTTTCGACTCCAGATTCCAGTTTACTGCGGATTTGTTTCGCGCCTCTTATTTATGACAGAACTGACAAATGATCCCAAAGTGGCCACAAATTGTTGCGTCGACTCAGAGACAGTTACCTGGTTTAGCGCTGAAGACCTTATCAAAGGCAAAGTCGGTCAGCTCTGGGGTCCTGAACCGGAATTGTTTATCGACGCCCTAATCAACAGTAAAATAGAAGATTTGGGTACTTATTCAGAGTTGCCTTTGAGAGAAGTCCTCCAATACTCAGCTAAAGAGAGACCCAAAGTATTTCAGGACGAGTTGGTTAAGAGCGCCGGTTATTTAGATAAAGACATCTTCAAAGTGTTCGGAGAGTTCTTTCAGCACTCATTTCCCGCTCAGTATATGACTCTTCACTCGTTCGAAGATTATATCAAACGGTTGGGTATTTCTGGACTGAACGCCGGGTCTGGTTTAAACACCAAGAGCCTTTATAGAGCCCTGGCCTATGCTCAACGACCGTTCATAAGTTTTCATGAGTTACTCCTTGGTTTGTGTGCTTTGGACAAGAATACCAGTCATGGCGGTCGGGTCGGAGAGATTCGCTGCACTTATATATTCAGATATTATAACCAAACGGGAGATAAAAAGTCTCTCAATTTGGATGATCTCAAAGCCTTGGCTCGAGATTTGAATAAACACAAGACTCCTGAGGAACAGATCGATGACAGCAAAGTCGAGTCCGAAGCCCGACAAATGGCTAACACTATAACCGGAGGGGAAAAGATTCGCATCGATGAGAAATGTTTTTGTAAAAGCATTGGTGACCGAAGACTTCGCGGCACTTCAGTACTATTCAGAGCCCTTACCTCTCCTCTAACCCAAATCCGAATGAAACGCGTCTATCCATCGATTCAGTTGTTTGAGACACAGTCAGGAACCGCTATCGACACAAAACTGCAGAGAATTCGAGGCACGTGTCAGAGGTGTAGACAAAAGAAATATTCTCTGGCTTTACATACGGTTCGGCTCTCCAAAGAGGGTCTGATCGTTGATCCGCAAGAAAATAAAGGACAGTCTGACGCACACAAGAAGTCGCGAACTCTTCGCCGTCTCTCAGAAAAGTCGTTCTCCGCGTCGGCCGCAAACTTTCTTTTAGATGTGTTGCGATCGTATGCATACTCCGGAGCCATCCCTGGACTCAATGGCGGGGAGAAGACTTTGGGTCGTCCCCCAAACAATAAGGTCTCATCTGATGTCTGGAGTAATAAAACGAATCGATTACAAGTTGTCGACAAAATTTTGAGTCTCTGTTCTCAATGCGAGAAAGTGTTTAAACACGAGTCCCGAATGGTTCGGGTGTCGTCTCCAGTCTTCGTTTTGGGTGATATTCACGGAAACTTTCACGACCTCATGATCTATGAGCGGTGGTTGTGGCGAATGGGACCCACTTGTGTGGCATCAAATTTCTTGTTTTTGGGCGACTATGTGGACAGAGGCGACTTCGGAGTCGAATGTATTGTTTATCTTTTGGCCAACAAAGCCCTATCGCCCGAACGATTTTGGCTGATTCGCGGTAACCACGAGTTAAGACCTGTTCAGACGACCTTCACTTTCAAGAACGAGTGTTGCGATAAATTCGGACAAAAAGTCGGTCTTCAAGTCTGGGAGGCTTTCAATAAAGTGTTTGATGTAATGCCAATCTGTGCCCTAATAGACGACTCAATTTTCTGCGCTCACGGAGGCATTCCTATGTCTGCTCAGAAAGTGGACGAAATAATGAAAATACCCTGTCCAATGGACGACCCTGAGAACCAGTCTGCGATCGCGTGGCAGATCCTTTGGAACGATCCGGTGACGAGTCAAGAGTTTCGAGACTACCAACAGATGTTGAAAGAACAGCGCACTCCTAACCCACCCAACCCTGGATTTCTGCCCAACACTAAGAGAGGAACCGCTTTCTTCTACTCAGACCAGGCTCTCAACGAATTCCTGAGTGCAAACCAATTATCACATGTAATAAGAGCTCATGAAGTCATCCCAAACGGCTATGCCTTCCATATGGGAGGAAAGTGTATCACAATATTCAGTAGTTCCAAATACTGTGGAGGTCTTAACGAAGCCGCCGTTATTCTGGTCAACGACGAGACAATAAGAATCATCAAAATAGACACCAATTGACAGATATTTCACTTTTCTCGACACAAATCTCAATATTTATAGAATTCAATCCATTTTCAAATCAATAAAAATATAAATATTTCCCGATTTTAAAGACATTCTATTATTAAACTGAATTCTTCGCTCATTTTTGATAATCATTTCAATTCGTTTCGCCATTTAATTGACTAAAATTAGAGTTAATTAGAGAGTAATTGGATTTGTTTTTTGAAAAACAATTATTTATTAAACAAATAATTCAATTAATTGATCGAAATTGTGTTAATTGAATAACAGATTGAGTGACAATCCTATAGAAGGCCTCCTCAACAGCGGCACCACTTTTGGCAGAAGTCTCGATGAAAGGAATTCCTAAATCGAACTTAAATTCAATGACTTTATTAATAATTAAATTCAATTGACCTGAAAGTTGAGAGAACTTCAAAGCACTCAAATAGTCGACTGTTTTTGTCTCAATATTATCGCATTTATTGCCCACAAGAAGTCGTTTGATATCTTTCTTAGTCTTGTGTTTCATATCTTTGATAAGAATTTTCAAATTCTTAAAGGACTTCCATTTGGTGACGTCGTATACAAACATAATTCCGTCCAATTCTCTGAAATCAGTGAATACATTGAACTGACGGCTGTTTTCCCAGACTTCCAAATCTATTAGACAGTCATCCAATTCAATGGTACGACTCCGGTATCCATTCACTGATTTGTTGGTTTCAACGAAATTATTTCCAATAAAATTCATGAGAAGACACGACTTTCCCACACCTTTATCGCCGACCAAAAGAAGTTTGAATTTGTGAATACTATTCACAAAAATCGATTAATTCTAAGCAATTGTTTTGAAAATTTGTTTGAAAAATACCTGTTAATTGAGTTCTGAGCAATACTTAACTCAGTTTGGGATCTGATCAGTGGAACTATTGATGTCTTACACTCTAAAAGAACAAAAATGATGGCAGAGATCAGCGATGGTTCAGAGAAATCTTGATTTCCGATATAATTACCCGAACTTTGATTCTGTTTTTCAAATAGACATTCATTCAAGTGATTGATTTCACTGTTTTTCGTTTTTATAGTGATCTGAAAATCTATTAATTTTCTCTTATATTCGGACTCTTTTTCAGTAATTTGTTTAATCAATTGATTCTTCTGATCGATAATTTCCATCAAATACTGAACACAGTTATGACTCGAGACCTCACTTCTGGTGACCATTGCATTACATCCCTGTTTACACTCACTCTTAATATTAGGATTAAATTCACAGGAAATCTGGTGTTCTTTGATTTTATCGATTCGCGAAACATAAAGACATCCAATCGGTTGAAACTCACACTTGATATCGAGTTTGGTGTAGAAATTGCGATAAAATCGGGAGACATCCGACAAATGATGTGCTCTCAATGGTTGTCGATCCACAGGACACGAAGATTCCCGCGAAAGCCATTCGTGAATACATATTCGGCAAAAGACATGTTCACATTGGGAAAGGAGGGGTTCGTCCACAATGTCCCGACATATCGGGCACCGGAACTCTTCGTCTACGGTTTTGGTAAATCTTTGTTCTCCGAAACCCATTCGAAAGCTTTTTTACCCATTTATTGGACAAATATTATAACTTCTCTTTTGGTATTTGGTCTCAATTTGCAGACAAATGAATATTTCCAACAAATTTAGAGCCGAATAGCTATTTATACTTTAGATGAGGCATCAAATATATAAAGTAAGAACCCCCAAGCTATTTTGATTATTTAATTGTATATAAGACCTTGGCAATAATGGCAATAGATTCAAACCAAATATCTCTTATAATTAAATGATTGAATTATCAACCAAGATATCTGAAGCAAACGAGTGAATCAAATGTTATCTCAATATTTATTGCATATAATTAAGAAAAATCCAATTAAATCATTGAAAACAGGGTTCAGAAAAGGGGTCACCAGTTGTCACAAAATTTGGGAATAAACTAAACCATAGGCCCAAAATGTAATTTACTCTATTGAACAATAAACCAGGACAATTCATTTTTGAAGACAAAATTTTGCCTGTTCAATATTAATCGATGATCATGAAAAATCCTATTGACAATCTTGGCAAGTTATTCGAGCTTGGTAAACAACGGCAAAAATATCTATACTAAAGTCAAATGAATGTCAAATACTAAGTAAACAATTCCATATATAGCAAGATCATTCTAATCATTGAGAGATAAAAGTAATTTAAAGACTAAAATGTCATAAAAAAGTGGAAACATTCCGAACGGAATAAATAATAAACTAATTGATTGTAATATAATTTGACCGCAAATGAGGTCTTTTTTTATTTAAGATATTCTTTATTTAATAAATTGATTGTATTTCAAACGAGTCCTTAATCTAAATAATTCCAAATTTTTTGTTTGGAAACGATTTTAAACAAACAATGGGTTAATTATGAACCGTTTTGTGGCCATTCATTCTCATTGATGTCATAGTCTGTCATCATTTTGTCCAAAACTCTGAATTTATAGATGAATCCGATGTCAATAATCCGCTCCAAATATGAACTAAACTTTGGTTTAATATATTGACATTGATTTAGATAAAGAGCGCAATCCTTCGGCCAATCACTCAGATAGAGGACTGAAAACAGACCCAAACTCTGATAATTTAAAAGTTTTTGGTTCTTAAGGTCACTCATAGTTGAGACAAATTCACAAGAATTGCGGTTTAAGATAGAGTGCGGAACAGATGACAAATTGTTCTGACTTTCCACCAATTGTTGTCTTAAGTCATGTTCGTCGGGATTAGTGGCCATACAGTAGCCAACAAAGGCAACTAAAGAGCCGTATGCACTGGCTTTGAGCGGTCGGTTCCGACACTCAATACCCGTATCGATAAATACCTGTTTGTAGTCAATCATCACTTGTTTCAAGTACTCCACCGATCGTTCAATACTTCCGCCGCGAAGTCTTTCTGGAAGGGATATCACTGATAATCGATGGCCAAACCCTTTAATGCTTTTTATTAGTCTGTATGTCATCTTGGTTTTATAAAACAATCGTGTAAAGACAAAATGATCTTGATCTAAAAATTAATATTTAAATCACATGTGAATCATATGTTTTGATTTCTCCAATTTTGTAGTTTGAAGTTGTATTTTAAAGTCAGTACTTTTATAGACACAAATACTTTGAGTATAGCTTTTAAAAGACCAAAATTACAAATTAATAATATTTTGTTTTGAGAATGAGTTGAATGTCAACAAAAGTTCATCGAAAATGTCAAACAATTATCACTGAATGCGAATCACTTAAAGTGATATTCATTTTGGTCTAAATTACAAGAGTTTTAATGGATGTCAGTCCCAATCGATCTGTCCATCAAAGCACAGGTGGTTCCGAGTATTTAAGTCTAGACTTCGGACCACTAGAGTCTGTCCATCGATGGCGTCGTTTCGGAGAATGCGATGAATTTGTGGGCAGTCGTCGCTCTAAGCATACGATTGTCAGCTATAAGTCAGCCCTTTATGTCTTCGGCGGTGATAACGGGAAACATATGTTAAATGATTTGCTCCGATTCGATGTCAACGATAACTCGTGGTGTCGGTCCTTCACTCTGGGTATTCCTCCCACCAGTCGTTACCATCACTCGGCTGTCGTTTTCGACAACTCTATGTTTGTCTTCGGCGGTAATATATATTGAATTGAGTTATTGTATACCCATTGATGTGTTGTACCCATTGAAGGCTATACGGGTGACATCCACTCCAACTCCAATCTAACGAATCGGAACGACTTATATGAGTATAAGTTTATGAGCGGTAATTGGACCGAATGGAAGTTCGACAACAAGATGCCGGTCCCGCGATCGGCTCACGGATGTGCGGTCTATGATAACAAACTCTGGATATTTGCCGGATATGACGGCAACGCCAGACTCAATGATATGTGGACTTTGCCACTGACCGGAGACTCCAGAGTTTGGGAAGAAGTACAACAGTCTGGAGACTGTCCGCCCACTTGTTGTAATTTTCCGGTGGCTGTCGCCAGAGATTGTATGTTTGTCTTCAGCGGACAGTCCGGCGCTAAGATGACTAACGATTTGTTTCAGTTTCACTTCAAAACTAAATTGTAATCAAAACTATCAAACATTTCGACCCTTCCTTTGATTTCTAATTAAATATTTGTTTACAGTTGGACCCGAATCGCCACAACTGAGCACATCTTGAGAGGCGCTCCTCCCCCTCCCACCCGACGGTATGGCCATACAATGGTTGCATTTGATCGTCACTTATATGTGTTCGGAGGAGCGGCCGATTCGACTCTTCCGAGTGATCTTCACTGGTATTCAATTCATTCATTGAAAAATAAATTCTGATTATTTGTGAATAGTTTTGATTTAGACACCAATACCTGGTCTGTTGTCCAGCCCTCTCCTGACAGTGAAGTGCCGACGGGCCGCCTCTTTCACGCCGCGGCTGTCATTGACGATGGAATGTATGTCTTCGGCGGTACCGTTGATAATAACGTCAGAAGCAGTGAATTGTTTCGCTTCCAATTCTCGTCTTATCCGAAGTGCACTCTTCAGGACGACTTCGGAAGACTTCTGGAGAAGAAACAGACAAAAGAAGAGACAAATTTCTATGACTTAGAGTTCATTGTCAGCGATCTGATCAACAGTAAAGTGGCCACAATTCCCGCACACATCGCCTTCTGTGCCGCCCGTTCCACATACTTGAGAAATAAAATACGCGCCGCACAGGACTTAAGACTAGATTCCGGTCTTTTGCAACCATTGAGTCATACAAACAGTTTTGACGATAAGCCCAGACTTCAGATAAGTTTAAAGAATGTGAATCCGGAGGCCTTTGAATTGGTTCTCAACTATATATACACCGATCGGATCGATCCAAACAAGAAGTCTGGGGATCCGCTCAGCAATAAGATAGTGCTGTTGATGATGGATGTCTACACTCTGGCCGTTCGCTTCCAAATGAAGCGTTTGGAGCACTTGTGTGTCTTGTATTTGAACGCAGCTATAAATCACTCAAACGTTTTGGTTGCGATACAAAACGCCACTCAATTGAAACTCGATTTCATTAAAGTATTCATCAATTTATCCATTGATTCACTAAATGTTAATATTTGTCTATAATTTTCAGGAATTTTGTATGAAATTCATTGTGAAAGAGAATAACTACTCCTGTATTGTAATGAGTAAAGAGTTTGAAACTCTTTCACAGCCACTGATGGTTGAGATTATCCGAAGAAAACAAATGCCAAACATTAGATACGGAAACAATTCGGAGACCAAACCGACGCCAAATGGAAACAATGGAAACAATACTAACAATACAAACAATACTCGCGACAAAACCACTGCTAAAAATGGCGCCAATAGTTTTGGAACCACTTTAGAACAGGATATGGAACTATTCCTCACCACTTCTGGCAAAGAATTTTGTGACATTACTCTTTTGGTGGACTCAGTCCAGATAACGGCCCATAAGAGCGTATTGGCCGCCCGTTCCGCTTATTTTGAAGCCATGTTTCGGTCACTTCCCCCTCAAAACAATACGGTGACCATAATTATCGGGGATATGGTTCCGTCGGTCCAGTCGTTTGAGACACTCTTGCGGTACATATATTACGGCGAAGTAAAGATGCCGCCGGAGGACAGTCTCTATCTGTTCACTGCTCCCAATTTCTATGGCTTTACAAACAATCGTTTGCAGGCGTTCTGTAAACAAAATCTTGAGATGAATGTCACCATTGAAAACGTGATTCAGATCTTGGAAGCGGCCGACAAAATCAAAGCACAAGACATGAAGAAGCACTCCCTCTCTCTGATTGTCCAATATTTCCCGAAAGTGGCGAAACTGCCGCGAATTAGAGATTTGAGTAGAGATCTGTTGCTGGATATTCTCGAGGCCTTGGCTGACGTCGAAGTAGACAATACTCGGCAGACGGCGAGCGGTATATCCACCGATACTATCCTTAATATTTAAAACAGTTTTAGTCTTTATTTTAAATATATTTTTCTAATATTTAGTATTCGTCTAAACGTTTGTTTTATTTTCAGTGTTTTACTAATTTATTAATTGATTTAATCAAATGTAATATAAAGTGAGTGAAAGAGAAATCTCTTTAAATAAAGAAATTATACATTTCAGAGACTATTGAGAGAACTGAACTAATCCGGGACTATATTTAATTGTTGTGTTACCGAAGCAGTCGAAAGCTTCGGGTAAATGAAGGGCGCGGTATGTTTTCGAACTGTTCTCTGCTATTGTCGGCAATAGAATGAATGTAACCGACGCTGATGTCGACTGTAGTTCTCTTAGACCTGATTCTGTTGAACAAACCATTTGGTTCTTCAGTGGAGAATAGACGATAACATTCTGAAAGTGTGCGCCACTGAGGTATCCGTCCATCACTTTTCCCGTTAGAGTCACAATCGTCTTATCTAATGATTAAAAGGGATTTCATTAGTGATGACTGAGTTTTTATTAAATTTGTACCTGGATATATCTCACTCTCCTGCAGCTCTAATTGAATTTTCATATTAGCAGAGGATTGGTTTTTGAAAATGACCTGGTACGTAATTTGAGAGGCCGGGAACCGGTAGATTGTGTGACAGCTTTGGTTACTCATTGTCGTGATATTAGCGGTGAGTTTATGGACGTCACTGTTTATGTTAACGCATTCCAAATAGTTTTGTTGGATCTCAACATTTGTTTCTTAAACATTTCAATATTCATCAATCGGTCATCAAATTGGACGAAGACTTACCTCTTGTGAAGTCCGCCTCTTGAGCCTCATTTTCAGTGTTTCCTGTAATTTGAATAATAAATGCAATTGTTTTCTAATAAATACAATTTACCCTGCTCTATTCTGTTATCTTCACTGACATCATCTGATTTGTTGTCATCGGATGTGATATCTCTTATAAAAGAGGAATTAACCGAAATAGTGGTCATCCATAAAAAGATGATTAATAAAAATATATTAATTACTGACATTTTTTCAATCAAAGAATATTCTGAGAACTGACTGAAAGAAGAGATATTTGATATAAAACAGTAAATACAATGTAATTGAAGTGATTTGAAAAATTAGAATCAGGTCAACAACTAGTTACTGTTTTTCACCAAGTTTATTTCGGTTCAATTTAATAATAAGGTCAACACATGTCTTAGTAACAGCAATAAACAAGCAAATATTGACTAAAAATATTAATTCATCAAGCACTTTAATCCTTATAAAGTTACTTAATCCATCTAGGACCCTGTTCAATAATTGAAGGAGAATTTTCCGAAATAGAATTGACCGAAAATGAACTAGACTCATCTATGGAATTCATTAATGGGATTCATATTTTTTTTTAGTTTTGCAGATTTTATCAATTAACGATTAGACACTCCAGGGTAGTTTAAAAGAAATTAACAAAAACTCAGAAAGGATTGATTTAACAAGGTCATTACCAAAATCCTGGTATAATAGAATGTGAATAAAGCCGTCTGTCTTTAGACGACTTCTTATCTCAAATAATTCATTTATAAATTGATATTCGAATCACTTTTTATATTTATTTTTTGTTTAATTCCAAATTAAAACTAAAAATGATTTTAAGAAAGGTTTTGAAAATTTCATTAATTTTCAGTATTTTGTTGGTAACCATAAAAAGCGACGAAAATAGAAATTTAATTCGAAATGCTTTCACTAAAGCCGAGGGTTTCCGAGGCTTTCAAGATATAAATGTTTGGCGAAACAATTACAAGAAGTCCATATTTGAGCACCTTGCTCAATTGCCAAAACCAATCAAAGAGCATTTAATCGCAAAGGCAGATAAGGCCAACCAAAAGGAATGGGTTTCAAAATTGGTAATTAATCTGATTTGTTAAAAGTTGAACTTGCTAATTTTTGAATTAAAGGTCTCACAATATCTTGAATTTGTAACAACTGGTAATCGAGTGAATTTTGAGACAACAGATACACAGAGAAGAGTTCAATTGGTTAGCTTGGTCATTGGAGAATTACTGACCAACAATGGAACTTATATTAACCAAATATGCAATGGTTTGTGGCTTATTATGGAAGAGAGCACTTGGGAAACACCTGGTCATTTGAAACTTCAGAAGGCGGGTAAGAGATATCTGTTAAAATAGATATCAGAGATAAAACTGCCAACAATTTGGTTTTAGGTCCCGGACTCCCCGATCCCGAAGAAAATATAATCGATTTAAGAGTTGGCGAAATGTCTGCCACCGTTTCAATAATTAAATTACTTTTGAAGGAAAAGTTGGATAAAATCAGTCCTATGTTTGTCAGAAGAATCGATTACGAACTCAATAGACGTATAGTATATCCATATCTACATAACGACGACTTCTTTTGGTTGGGATTTAAGAACCAAAGGGTTAATAATCACAACTCTTGGGATAACTCCAATATTTTGAGAACAGCTCTCTTGGGTATTGACAACGAGACCGCTCGCAACCAAGTGGTCAATAGAAGTATTTCCAGTATTGACATCTTTTTGAATCAATATCCTGATGATGGCGGCTGTGATGAGGGCCCCACTTATTGGGGTTGGGCTGGCGGTCGTCTCATCGATTATTTAGAACTTTTGAATTCAGTAACGAATGGGCGCATGAATTGGTCCGACAATCAACTGATTAAGAAAATCGGTTCTTACATATATACAGTGCATATCTCTAACGATCGATATGTAAATTTCGCAGATGCCCATGCTAAAGTGGACCCCGAAGCCGCCAGTGTTTACAAATACGGCAAACTATTCAACGATACGACACTCAAAGAGTTCGCATCGTTTGTGTCAAAACAGAATAACTACGAATCAATTAACTCGGTTTCAGACTTTTTAGGCAGTCTTTCAATATTTATTTCCAGTGTTTTGACATATTCTGAGATCAAGAATATAGAGCCGAAGTCTCCGCTCCCAAAAATCCATTATTTTAATGGCCTGCAGGTCGTTATCGCCCGCTCTAAACAGGGTATGAATAACCAATTCATTTGATAAGAAGCAATAAAAATCTAATTTCAAAATTGTTTGCGAAGGTTCTACTGAAGGCCTATTCCTTGGGGCAAAAGCGGGCACTAATCACGAGAGCCATAACCACAACGATATCGGAAATTTCATAATTTATTTGAATGGAAACCCATTTCTTATCGATGTCGGGGTCGGTGTCTATAATAACGTAACGTTCAGTAAAGAAAGATATAGTATTTGGTCGATGCAAAGTCAATGGCATAACTGTCCCACCATTAATGGTGTCCAACAGAAGGATGGAAAACATTATAACGCTTCAGAAGTCACTTTCTCTTCAACTGAGGACAGCATAAAATTCAGCGCTAATATTGCCGGCGCTTATCCTAAGGAAGCCGATGTCAAGACGTGGATCCGTACCATTGAATTCAATCAAAAGCTCAATACAATTGTTGTCACCGATAAATATGAACTCAAAAAATGGTTAAAACCTTTAAGAGTTCACTTCATTTCTCATTTGAAAACCGAGAAAATCCCCGGAGAAGTCAAATTCGTTGACAACGAATCCGCTCTTTCTATGAACTATGACTCAAAACTATTCAACGTTGAGTTCGACACTAAAGTTATTGATAAGGAGGACAACCTTTTGAGAGAGGTTTGGGGAGATTCTGTTCACAGAGTGACCTTGTTCGAAAAACATAATCAAACAGAAGGAAAACCAATTAAAGGCCAATTTGTCACTACTTTCAAAATCAGTCCTAAGAAATAAATATAAAAATTTCAAATACATTGAATAAAAATGTAATTTAAAATTGAGTTTCTTTTGCTTGCTCAATTTATCTCAACTTTTGATTAAATCTAGACTAACGAAGATTTGATTTGAAGATAAAAGACTTATTGAAGAGAGAAAAGTAAATCTTTTAATAAATGAATTGTAGATCAAAAATATGTGATCCGAACGACTTATATATGGGTTTATCGATTTGACAAATTGTGGGATACATTGAGTTAATCGACTGTTAACTGATTTTACGACTGATATTAAATTCCATCAAAACTCTACTTATATTTTGGTCGTCCCTACAGTCAGTTGCCATCGATTGAAGAAAACTGTTTTCTGCTTAAGAATCAAATACTTGAAAGAAGGATCACTTGTGTGGAAACTGTCATAATATGCACTCTTCTATGCATTTGGCAGAGACTGGCCCTCAGCTCTTTACCTTGATTAACATATCAAATATATCCTATATTAAATTTTTGGTCAATCCTTGCAGGCTTAATTTTATATCCAGGTCAAACTAAATACATGGTTCAATATGAAGTTTAGTATCAAGGAAAATTTTTGCTCAAATGGTAAGAAATTATTAAACCTTGGTTTTGTAAAACAGGTAGCATGGTTATTTATTAAATTAATTTGTTTTATTCTCGAGTATCCAAATTATACATAAATAGACTAGGTTAGATATGCATAAATAAACAGACTCAATATAATTAAAGGAATTTATTGGAAAGTTGAAAGGTCACTGAATTCTCATCCGGTAAAACATTTTCATTGAAATAAGAATTTGTACACAAAGTATAGAATTATATAATTCTATGTCTGATATAAATAAAATTTAGTATTTTTTTGAATCTCATTTCCAATGCATTTCATGTCATTTCTTATGAATAAATGAACTTTTCTTTTGATAACTCAGGCGTTCATTTTATAGTTTATATTCTGTGTAATACTTTCCTCGTATTAAATGCTGACAAAGAGTATTCTTCTGAATAAAATATAATTTTATTTTGAATGTCTTACAGAATATTTTTGATGAATAGAAGAATTTTTTTCTCTCAAAGCCCTTATAATTATATCAAATATACTTAAGATTTGAATTATTCATAGAATTCTTGAAATAGAAACGAATAAATGTTTTGAATATTTCCGACAAAATTCTTATATAAAGATGTTTTCGTTCATTATTTTTCAATACATTAGTGAATTTTATTTCCTTATAATTATCAATTTGAATAAATATTAGATTCAACATGACAATTATTCAAATACCAACAAAAGGTTATATTGCTATTCAATTATACATGTATCATGATAGTATGTGAGCTATGGCCATGGTATCTAGTTTATTTCAATCTAGTTTATCAAAGAATAACGGAATATAATTTTGATTGAAATCTAATGAATGATTTTTAAAAATTTTAATAAAAATGTATTTGATTTGATTAGCTTGGTCAGCTTTTGAATTGGATACTGAAAGCACTTAAAGATTTGCCTTCAATTTAAATTCGAAACTAAAATAATAAAAATGAAATATGATTGAGCTTGAGCACTTCAGATGTGTTTGTGATGAGTTGAGATTCAAAAATTGCTTTCAAAAAATGTTTCCGAACATAAAGTGTTTTTTTGAAAGATTATTTTGAAACAGAGATTCGTGAGTGGTGTTGGCAAAGAGCTGAAGAGCGCATTGAATGTACGCATAATATGAGTACAGCTGAGAGACAGACTCACAGAAGGTATTCACTGCAAGAGATGCGGATCGAAACTAAAGCGCTGGAGATGTGAAACACTGTTATTATTAGCACTACCTCTAGACTAACACCAATTTTATACAATCCAAGTGATGGCCAGTTGGTAGTGACGGCCACCACTTCATAGCGCGTGTTTCAGATACCGACTCAACTAATAATTCACTTCAATATTGTTTTCATAGCAGTTGTGAAACGATTCAAACAGATCTCAAAAACCATTCCAAATATTTAATCAGAATATTCTGAAAACACATTTTCTATTGACTTAAAGTATTGATTGAAAAAATTATCTCAAAAGAGAGTAAACTTATAGACTTCTAGTGAACTTTTTGACACACTTTGGGTTAATATACTAATAATAATAATTTGTTATCTGACTTCTCCGAGCAAACAATGATTCGACGAACACCGAAACCCTGGTAAGTATTTGCGTGTTTTGACATTTAAGCTATAGCTCGATATTCATCTCAAATATTCATTATGTTTTGCTTCGAGTTCTTTTTCAAACACCAAATGAATTATTTATTTCAATAGCATATAAAAAATGTTTGTTCTGTTAAAAGACAAATATTCTAAATGTTTAACAACAAAGAGAAAGAACGAGAATAAGAGAGAAATCTTCTATTTATCGATCGAAACGATCGAATAGACAATAAAATTGGAGAAAAGTTCACTAAAAACAAAAGAAAATACTAAAAGTTTTTCTTTCGTGAATTATATTCCCAAATGAATTCGCTATAAAATTCAGTCACAAATTGAAAAAATAATAAACATTCTGAGAGATGAGAAACACTGCTATTTATTTGAAATAACGAGTCATGAGTTCCTAATCTTTAATATAAATGTATATTCTCTTTGCCATCGCTTTCTCTTTATGGACATCGATATCGAAAGTGATTTCTCTCTTATACTTTTCCAGCAATAGATTATTGATTGAAAAACATAGCGAGAAAAATGTGACCCTTTCCTCATAACAGTGGACTCACAACACTTCATGCAAAACGTGATAAAATACAAAACTCTGTTTTTCATAACTTCAATAATAGCTCTGAAATAGACAAACATTATATGATTTCAACAATTTTTAAAATTCTAAGAGAAGTCATTTTTTCACCTTTTCGATCAATATTTGAATTTTTTGGTTATTTCGCTATTGTCTGAGCAAAATAACTAATAGATTTGAGCTATTTATCAATTTTTTGTTTTTGCTGTTAACCTGTATATTAGTTTTAAAAGATTTTTCTGTTCATTCACTCAACAAAATCGGATTCATTTTTGTTTTTCAGTTTTAAAAACCAGTTTTATAGTCTTCAAACTCTTTTATTATGCTATTAGTGATGCATCTGTTCCTTCAACTATTAGTTTTAATCTTTTTCTGAAAAAATATATATAAACAAAATCTCTATTATTCTTGGCTTCAATAAAGTGTCTCTAAATGTCTATAAATTTTGTACTTAAATCGTCTTAAATCAGGCAAAAGACTTATATAACGTTTCGAAAAGAAAATTCATTTCATTAAAGATTGGCTAACATTTGATGTCAGATGAAAACTAAATGAATGCATCGGAAATACTGTTCCCATATATTGCTGGATAACATAAACACTCAAATGTTATAAATGGGAAACTCAACAAATAGCCAGTATTTGGTTGCGAACAAATAAGGCATTTCTGATTAGATTCATCAATGAATATACTCTCAAAGTAATAAAAGTCATACTCTGGTGGATCAAACATATAAATTGCTTGATTATTCCATTGCTTGGCTCAGAATAACTTGATTACAAAACTTCATTGAAAACATTTTCTGCCGAAATGACTCTTCACTGCACAACACTTAACATTTCGCATAATAATAATAATCTGTAAACTCTTCCTACGAATCCCCAAATGAATAAATCAATACCAAGATATGTAATATAAGACGTTTTCAATAATTTTTGTTCTTCAATATTAAGAAGTATTTCAAACATTCCAATCGTTTTATGGCATTCAATGCTCTATTAATTTTCAAATATATTTCCTGTTCTGTAAATAATTTTGCAGGTTTATCGCATAATTATATTTCAGAACTTGAATTAATTAATTTCAGCAGAAATTATATTTTTCTTCAATTAGAAAATTGTTGTTATCTCTAATGAAAAGCATTGAATTTAATTTTGTCGATCACAGCATTTGCCAAAAATTTCATTATAGCTGAGAGTAATTATAAAATTTTATCGATTTTTCATTTATTTCTCGTCAACTCTTATCTCATATGTTGTAAGAATTGAATCAATTGTTTTCAGCTTTTGATGTAAAGCACTCATTGATTGAAAATCTGTTGAAAACCTAATCATATGTAATGAAAAGCAATTTTCCTCCAATACTGTCCACTGTTTTGATTGAAAGCAGAAGAGATTTGGTCTTCCATTCAGTCTCTAAGAGTTTTCATTAGAAGTAAATTAAATGTTTATCACTTATTAGACGGAATGACAGCAAATGCTTTCCAGATATTCATATAAAGAGGAAAATCTCAGTTTTCAAACTAATTTCGTTTCAATTCTATACTAAAATGAATTTAAATAAATGAAAAACAACTCAATTAGAAATGCTTTCCATTGCTATAAATCAGAGTTAAGAGTAACCAAACACTGAATTCCTTTACATTTGAATAGTTTGTCAGAAAATTTAAAATTAATTTCAAATGAATTCTTTATTTAGAAAGAAAGCTCTAAAAATCCAAAGAAAATTAAGTTTCAAATGAATCTGGATTAAAATATTGAAGGACCATGATTATAAATGATTCAATTCGTAGCAACAAAAGTAATTTTGATTCATTTGTCAAAACCAAACACAAATTCTTTCTGAAAATTGCAATTAAACGAGAATTAGAGCTCAACTTTGGATTCTATCCTTTCCATAAGATTCAACAATCATCAAGGTGACTCACTATTAAACTTTAATGACTATCATTAATCTGAAAGAATAGTTGCTTGTTACCATAAGTCTATAGTTCATTTGATAAAAGTCCGAATATCTAGAAAATAGAAAAGTTTCAAATAGCGTTTTAGTGTTAGAAAAGAACCTTGTTCTCCAGAGAGTTCACTACCAGATAAATGTTTTGTTTATAAACTCAATACTCGAGTTAATTAGAAAATTTTCGTCTGAAAAAGTTTATAAATAAATGAGTCATTCAGTAAATGAAAGTTTAATTCTTAAAAGCATTACACGAAAGACGTTTTGAGCAAAAAGTAATCAATTTTTGTTAGGAACCAATTCGTGATAACAGTTGTTATGTCCTGTTGTTTATTACTCACATTTGTTATTATTATTATAAACTATTGTTTTCTTTTCCAAATCATTCAGTGATTTATTAGTCTTTTCATTCTTTATAAACATTTAGCCAATTGTCTCAAATTGTTTATGACTCAAGACATTCAATCAGAGATGACGAGAGGGGAGGACTCTTCTCCCCATCCGTTATTCCCATTGAA
The DNA here is from genome assembly GCA_034698165.1 of Punctoribates punctum. Classification (NCBI taxonomy): domain Eukaryota; kingdom Metazoa; phylum Arthropoda; class Arachnida; order Sarcoptiformes; family Punctoribatidae; genus Punctoribates; species Punctoribates punctum. The sequence goes on along the minus strand of JAQGBD010001198.1, from coordinate 904 downwards.
TTTATTTGAGGCCATCCTTTTCTTTGACAGCTTAGTAATTATTTTTCTGACTCAAGATGAATCTTAGCTTAACCAAGAACATTTAAACGTCTGATTCTAGTCATTCAATTAAATCCTATATCTACAGAACGAAAACTATATTCTTGCAATAAAATTGAAAATACACTTAAATTAATTAGAAGATTAAAACGAAATAAGAAGCTAGTACAAACTGTAGATTCCATATTTCCCAAGTAAGTCAATATTTACTTTGATTGCATTCGTGTTTATTTTTGTCTCAATTAAATGATTGCTAAATCTGAAGGACTCAAAACTGAAGAACTTGGGTATGAATTACCGGTTGTATGAGGAAAGGGATTAAATTGAGAAAAAGAGCCACAAATTAAGTTATTTTATCTTCTCTGAAGATTTGGCACAAAAAGTGAGCCAACACTCAGAGCCGAGTCATAGAAATTGACTAAAAGTTAGAGAAAAAGTTTCAGACGTTAACCGATGATAGAAGTGCTCACAAATTGGGTTTTCTCTTAACATTCATTTTTTCGATTGAATCCAATCTCTTAGAGTACTTCTCATTGATTTTACGTTTCATATTAATCTTGTAACTCTTGTAACTCTACTCCAATGAAGAATCCAATTTATTTTTCATATGTTTTCGTCGCTTTTATTTTGAATGTAATCCACAAAAATAATGTCTTTTGCCTCACAAGTAATGAATATTAACTATTGTTTCGTTTATTCTCTCAACAAATTATATTTATGTCAAGTATTCAGCCTTTGATTTATCTCTGATTTCCATAAACTTTTTCTTAAGATTTGAGGACATCTTTCATCTCTTCTGTTATATCGAATATTACTCTACGTTTGAGATTTAAATTCTTACATATTTTTCTTTCCTTAATATTCT